>MU856914.1:47980-77868 GCA_033296705.1 Chaetomidium leptoderma | reverse complement strand
GGGGGGGGGGGGGCGGGGGGGGGGGGGGGGGGGGATTGTGTGGGACGAACAGGCGATTGTAATACCATCGGGACGGAGTCCAGGCTGCTGTGTACCCAAGACTGATTAATACCATGCGCGGAATACCCGGGCGTTGAACTATTTCTTGCATTCTATTCCTTCACCGCCAACCGATTGTTCCCTCGCACATGTGTAAGACCGGACAACTCTCGTCGACCCATCCCAATGCACGGCCGGCGGCACAGCAAAGCTTAAATCCGTCCCATCGCCTGCCTCTGCTGCGTGTCTGCTGCTGCGTGCGTCCATTTATCTTATCTCTGCAACCCCTTCCCCTGACGAAGACCCCACTACCCCGCCATCGAAGGAATTCACTCCGTTTCCATCCCGTCCGCCTCGAGGTCAGTGTGTGTCAGCAACCGACTGACTCTTTCACTCTTACACTATACTATCACTCTCACCTCACCTCCACCATCTCAACAACCCAACCCAACCCCAACTCAACTCAACCCTCCCAAAACCACCACCCGTCTCAGTCTCAAGAAAAGAAAAGAAAAGAAGAAAAAAAAAACAATGGCAGAAACAACAGCCTCACCAACCCCCAACAGACCCCTCCAAATCGGCCCCGCCTCCGGCCCCGCCGCGCCCTACCCCCTCCAAATGTCCGGCACCGTCATAAGCGGCTTCGGCCGCGGGTCCAAAGAGCTGGGCATCCCGACAGCCAACCTGCCCGTCAACGACGCCCAGACCCCCTGGATCGCCTCGACGCGCTCGGGCGTCTATTTCGGCTGGGCCTCGCTCAACCTGCCTGCTACCCACCCCGATTCTTCTGGTCCTACAACCCAAAAAGGGGCAGGGGGTGGGGGGTTTGTGGTCTACCCCATGGTCATGTCGATCGGGTATAACCCGTTTTACAAAAACACGGTGCGGTCCGCCGAGGTGCACGTGCTGCATTCTTTTTCGGGGGATTTTTATGGCGTCGAGATGCGGTTGTTGATTACGGGGTTTATTCGGGAGGAGAAGGATTATAGCGGGCTGGAGGCGCTGATTGCGGATATCAATTTCGACTGCGAGGTGGCGAAGCGGAGTCTGGCGCGCGAAGGGTGGGCGCCGGCCGGGGTCGAGGTCGAGGTGGATGTGCCCGGGGAGGGGGTCAAGGTTTTGAAGGGGGGCCGGTTGGAGGGGGGGTGGTTGATACGGCCTGGTGCGTGAGCCGCAGTAGAGGGGGGAGGGAAATAAATAGGGAGTTGATATAAGAGGGAGGGAGAGAGGGGGGATGGATTGGTTGGAAGGGCGGATAGATTATATGGGTTTGGAGTTGGGCAACGGTAGATGTAAAGCGGTCAAGCGTTTCATAAAACAACCTATGATTGTTCGATTCTAGCCCGAGGGCAAACAAAAACCCAAAAACCCAAAACCCCCCCAAAATACACAATACTCAGGTATCCAAATCCAAAGCCGTGCCCTGTCAACACCGTCAATGCTCCGTTTTGCGTTTCTTCTTACTCTCCCGTCCGTAATGTCTGGACGCGCCCGTTACACGGCTAGCTGGTGGTGGTTGCGGTAAAAGCATGGTAGGAACTGTCATGATCGTCATCAGTCTATCTTCTGGGCCACCCCCAACAAGACAATAAAACGAATACGCACTTACGTTGATGACGAACAGCATGGGCATATCAAACATGTCGCGCTTAATGGTCCACGTGTAGCTGCACTCGAGCTTGCCGTCCCGCTCCAGCTTCGATATGCCATGCTCGCCATCAATCTTGGCCACGCGATTGCTCAAAATGCTACTCCGAGGGTCCTTCTGTGGTATCTGCTGTTCGTCCGCGTTGCCGTCGCCTGCGCTGTCCTCTCGGTTGTCTGCCGCGCGGTATTTGAGGAGCCGGCATTTGCGTGTTTTGTGGCCCCGGCTGTCGTTGAAGGCCAGCTGAGAGTAGTCCTCGTAGAACTCGACCACGCTGTCATGGTCCAACAGCTCGGCGAGGAACACTGGTTGCGGGTTGTCGGTGGACCCGGGGCCGTCTGTGTTTAGGCTCTTGAGCCGCGGGGTTGCAAGGCCGACTCGCCCCTTGGAGCTGGCACCACTGGCCGAGGCGGAGCCTCCGAGGTTGACGTTGTGATTCGGCTGTTTGCCGAGCAGCACATCTTTTGTCCACCCGGTGAGCGCCGTGAACTCCTTGTTCACGCTTGCCACTTCTCCCGTCCTTCGGCAGGCGAGCGTGGGACTGGAACACTGGTGCATAAACTCTTCGTACTCAAACAGGGATCGCTGGAAGTATTTCTCCATAAAGACCAGGTCCTGCCTCGTCAGGTTCCTTGTGGATGCCAGGAGTGATGGCCGGATGCTGGCCAGGGACTTTGCGATACGCGACGTGTGCGCTGCCGCGAACCGGCCCTGGATTAGGTTGAAGAGCTTGTGGAAACTCGCAACGTATCCGAACGGTTCCTTGACCGTGTCGTAAATGAACGAGGGATCCCGTTGGCGTTTCCCTAGGATGGACTGCTGGCCGAGCTTCGCTAGAGCATTCGACTGTCTGGTGGCGGGTCGTTGTTGGTTCGCCGGCTTGTTTCCCGAACCTGGCGTCGTAGAGTAGGTCGCCATGGTGGGCGAACCGTCGAAGCCGAGCGTGGTCGGCTGCGGGCTGTTGGTGTCAGTGCTCGGGCTCTGGACGCTGGTTGGGCCTGCGGCTATCGCGTAGGCGTGCGGCAGTCCATGCTGCAAATTCCCCTGCGAGTATACGCCGTTGTGGTTCGCGTCGAGGCCGAGGAAGCCGTCCAGAATGTTGCCCTCGTACACCTGGTTGACGCCATTCCCAAACACTCCGGGCCCAAAGCTGAGACTACCGCTCGCCGACCGCGACAGCGTGACATCCTGCGGGGGCGTCTCGGCCGCACCCGACGACATGTGCCCGAGCATTCCGAATTCCATGGCACCGTATTGACTGCCAAAGTTGAGCCCTTCGAGGTTGAAGTTGAATATGTTGGGGTCGCTCGGATCAAACGGCAGAGCACCGAAATTCGGCATGGGACTCGACACCTGCGGCACTGTCATGCTGCCTATTTGCGGGTTGCCCGATGTCTGGAAGGATGGAGAGACAGGTGATTGTTGGTTTCCAAAAGGAAGATTCTCCGCTATGCTTCCGATTGGGGTCTGGGCAGCAGAAAAGAGGGGGAACTGAGTGGCGGTCGACTGCGAGAAGAAAGGCCCGGCGGTAGAGGATGCATCCGAGGCCGAGATACTCGGATGTCGATGGCCATTCTGCCTTGGTGTCGGGGTCGGATTGTAGTTTGGGCCCAGAACCGGCCTTAACGCTTCAGGGGGGGCATCGTGGAGATACTTGGCCTTCTTCCTGACTCCGTCCTGGCAGCTATCCATCAGTCCGCGCTTTATACACCGCTGGCATGGCCTCTCATCTCCTGAAGTAGCGGTCAGTTAACGAACCAGAGTCAGTTTGCAAGCGCCGCTAGCCCTTCACACCAAGGGTGCGGAGAGAAACAGGCAATCGCGGCTAGGTGGGATAGCCAGCCGCGCGACAAGGCATCGAGCGGCATCCACCCCATCGTACCCATAACAGGAAAGATGATGGGAGAGGATGGACAAAAGGAGACAAGGCTTACCGCAAGTAAGGTGAGCTCTCTGACATGCAAAGCAAGCCCGGCGGGCCTTTTTCCTGCGCGGCCGCAAGGGGTCTTTCGGGTCATACTTCTTCTTGGGCTCACCGCTGGTGTCAGCCCCCTCCGAGGCAACACTCTGATCAGCCATTTTCTCGTCCTCGTCCTTGACGAGGTCCGTCTCGTCGTACTCGTTCTCACTGTCGGACATGGCACCCGAAGCCTCTGGCTCGGAATGGCCGCTGTCTTCCGGCATCGCGCGCCCTGGCTTATTTATATACGGCCCGACCAGACACGGACGCCGCGTCAATGCAGGAACGCCCAACTTGAGCCAGACGAGGGTCGGCTCCGGGATGGGGCTTTGAAAGGGGGGCAGCAGAGGATGGACGCCTGAGGTGTCCTGCAGCTAATATCACAGCGGTGGTGGCACCAGCAAGGCAAGTGATTGGCGCTGCACGTCGCTCCGCTTGTCAGGTCAGGGCGCCGGCGAGCTGAGAGAGGCGGCGGAAGCAGGTATCCCAGAACGGGGTGCGCGCCAAGCGAGTGGGTGGCGAACGCCCGCGGGTCGTCTGATTAAGGCGTCGTGAGCGGCAACGAACAGCTGAAGGAGCGGCTCTGCGAGACCGGATGCAGCATCAACGGCTCGCCGTGGGCTTTCTGAGCTGTTGCTCTTTACTGTGGCCTCCCGCAATATGAAGTGTTGATCGTCGGCCTAGGCTAGGCAGAGGGTGTATGTAGTCTCGTGCCAGCTGACGAGGCCCGATACACAGCGACAAGCGCGTGCCTCGTATTTCTCAGCGGTTCTCCTGAAGATGGGGTGCCAATTGGCTCGGGGAAATTGGTAGAGTGTCCTTGTGCGACGAGCGCGCCACCGCCCGGGCGGAACCAACGGAAGCTGGGCCGTTGAGCAGGCGGGGGAGGGGCAGTGGGTGTGGTTTCGCAAGACGGTCTTGAGTCACGCGGCGGCGGATAGAGCACTGGCGCGGTTCGGGGAAGCCCTCGAGCGCTGACAAGTGCGCGTCGCACAGGAGTGATAGGAAGGCATTCAACCTGCACGTAGCCGTCCACTCTATGGTTGCGCGAGCCTTTGGCGCGGTGCCGGGGAGGGGCAGCTAGGGAACAGCGTGCAAGTCGCAGCAGCGCAAACCGGAGGACAATTGGTGCGGATGCGGGACGCCGAACGGGTGGCTTTTTGCTATGCGTCGGCGTTGGCGTTGGCGTTGGCGTCGTCGTTCGTTGAGTCGCAAGGTCGAGTCAAGGTTGCGGTAGCCGTAGTTCGTCGTATGTCTCTGACTAGCATTCCCGCGGCATTCCTCCTCCTCTTCCAGGGCCGTTCCTCTCTCTCTCTCTCTCGTCCGTGATTGTCCTGCTCGTCGCAATCTCCGTGATCTGCTTTCGCCGTGCGCAGACGTCGCCGTCGAGCCGCAATATGATCGAGGCCTGAGTTGCTGTCGTCGTAGTCGTCCTGAGAAAAGCAACACAAACAAACGCACGCAAGTGGGATGGCGAGCTGGGGAACGCTGATGGGGTGCGCGATCGAGGAAGACCGACGAGGTGGGGTGAAAATCGGATGGCTCCAGTTGTCTAACTACCTTCCTTGGTTGTCCGTTTTGAGTGCCGCTACCGACCAGGCGTTCCCGGTCTTGTTTGCATGGCAGTTGTGGGGTTCGGAGGGTGGTGGGCGTCTGTTCAAGGTTTCCAGATCCGTCAGCTTCAGTCGGTGTGGTTTTGCGGTGGCTCAGCGCTGAGTGGGCATAACTGAGCCGAGCTTGTTGAGCTCCTTCCTTCCTGCTTTCTTCCCGCCTTTTGCGGGGTTTTTCTCTTTTTTTTTACTGACCCTTGCAATCGAATCGAACCCGGGAAACACACAACAATTCTATTCAGTACCTGGTACCTATTTCATCTTCAAGCATCGCTCGCTCAGATTAGCTCTTCCATTGCATGCGGCTCGGCAGTGGATCCTGTGTTCCTCACATCGCTCGGGAACTCCCTCCTAATTGGTGACTCGATCATAGCCAGTCCCGGGTACTTCAGTACGGTATTCGTAACGGGAGGAGGCACGGGAGGCACTGGAACCATTACCCGACGACTTCTTTTTGCATGTGGGCAGGTCTTAGTTCCAGCCCCCGTACCCCAACCCTAGCCGAACCCGAACCGCGGATCTTTTGATTTCCAAGTCTGTCTTCGGTACGTACCTGTAACACCGAGTTCGGGCGTTTCTCCAAATGGGTCGAGATTCTCGGTTGATACTTGTCCCAGCAAGTGCTTATTGTCTCGGACAACTTGAACCATCAGCTACGCTCGGCTGTGGCTACTTTTTCTCTCTTCTCGGTTCCATGCGACAACACGCACTCGCACCTAATACAAGAAGCTCAACTGCTGTTTTGTAAGTCTGTGCATACCAGTAATTGCTAACCGAGGTAATATGTCCTCTGCTACCCCTTTATAGTTTATACACTGTTGTTACATCACCAAGACTCTCGAAACCCGGGCAGTCGACCAGACACCCCCGCGAACAAAAGCAGAATGATGAGATCCCCAGAGTACTTCCACTGACTAGCGATCCTCCAGAGAAGAGACTCGGTGGTGTCTTGTCTCAGCATCATCAGGTCGATCGATCTGCCAGAGTGGTCATCACACCACTGTGATTTGTTCCTCACCCACCCACCCTCGGCCCATGGCCTGCGCCAATCCACTGCGTCGGTCGTGCTTGAGTGAGCCTGTGCCGGAGGCGCCGAGTGGCTCGCCCCAAAACAGACCGTGCCCCGGAAGATACGCACGACATACGCCTCCCTCTGCGCTTCCACCATGCCCACCTCATGCTGTGGCATCGCCAGCCACGCAACCCACAGGGGGCCACGTCCCGGAGTCATGTTGGGCCGGCTGATCGCTTGTCCTCGGCCCTCCGTTTCCTGATCTTCGGGGTATCCGTACCCTTCAGTGCTGTCGGATGAGACAAGGTCTGTCCAGCAGGGTTGTGTGTTGCTAGGACTCGCCGAAAGTTGTCAGGCTGGCTGGCTGGTAACGTGTGAAAAAGGCGTCGTCCCGAAAGGGTCGATGAGATCAGCCATCAACGCCGGCTCCCCGGTGCAGGCCCACTGCCGATGCGCCCAGGGCAGATCACGGCCGGGCTCATTGCAGCCTTGAACACCAGCCTTGGGCACGCCAATTCCGATCATTGGGTAGGGTTGGTTTCAGGCGGGTGTTCCCGCGCCGACGCCTCGATATGCCCCCACGCTCCTTATGTGGTGGTCGCATATCTGCTTCTGGCTCGTATCTTCTTGCCGTAGCGGAAAAAGATGTAGGGAAACGGCATCAGGACGAGTGTCACAAAGGCGACGAGACCGGTGGCCCACTGAAACCCAAGGGCTTCATACATTTGCATGCCAAAGAGAGGGAATGCCGCTGTACAAAGTTAGCAATATGCCTCAGCCAGTCAATGTCACAGGATGACCCCAGCAGCCAGGACAAAGCTTACCTGCGAAAGTACACCTCACCAGGGCATTGGAGGCCAGGGCACTCGCTGCGTACCGCGGGTATGCGTCGACCTAGACCGCCACGAGCTCGTATTAGCATCCCCATCTGTCTATCCCATCCAATGCTTTTGCGCCGGATCTTGAGCCGGGAGCCGCAGCCATGTCTGTGCTTCACGGGGGATGGGTTACACTCACCAGAAAAGTAAAGATTCCTGTAAAAGCGAACGACATGCTGCGAGACAAGCCATGGTTAGCCACGGGTAGCAACAGGAGGAGGTTCGCAGACATCCGGATCATGTACTCACCCAAGACCAAACACGCCAGAGCCAATGATGGGCACAATCCAGTGCACTTCGGGGTACGTCGTGAAGCCAAACCAGAACAGACCTCCCGTGATCAGCGGGGCACCAAAGATGACGGGCGGCAGCTGGTCCTCGGGCTCGTCCCTGAGCACGCCCGTCTCCTTGTGCCGTTTCGCTACCATGCCGTGCCGGAGCTTTGTCCACAAAGGGGTGCTCAGACAGGCGATGATCATGGCCACCAGCAGGCCCATGAAGGTGAGGCCGACCTGCCAGAGGTTGAAACCATAGTTGGTGCGGAAGATGAGTGGGAAGGCTCCAAAGAAGAGGTACAGCAGCCCCAGGAGGACGGCCGAGTAGATGTTGAGGACGACGGCCATGGGCTCGAAGATGAGAATCTGGAACGGCCGGAGCAGAGAGTAGGCGACCGTTTTGGAGACGGACTTGGTGGACTTTTCAATCGGGGCTCGCCATCTGTCGTCGCCGGTTTCTTTTCGGAGTTTCTGGGCCTTCTTTTTCAGGAGCACGGGGTCTAAACAGCAACCTTGTCAGTATTCCCCCCTTCCCCCTGAACGCCGTCAACAAAAAAAGAAAGACCCACGATAGGTTTCCGGCACGAGCAATGCGATGCTAACCAGCAACACCGAAGCCCAGATCAACAAGACGTAATGCGTCCACCGCCAGCCGGTATACGTATTGATCAACCCCCCGACAAGCGGTCCGGCTAAAACCAGTCAGCACAAATAAATCACTTCCCCCTCAAAAAAAGGCACTTACTCGACGGCCCAACAAACGGCGCCAGCGCAAAGATGGCCATGGGCGCCAGCATCGTGTCGCGCGTAAACAGATCCCCCACGGTCCCGCCCGACACGGACAGGAACGCACTGCCGGCCAGCCCCTGAAAGAAGCGGGCGATGATCATGGTCTCGATGTTCTGCGACACGGCCGAGGGGATCAGCCAGAGGATGAAGCCGGCAAACGAGCAGAGATAGATGGGCCGGCGGCCGTAGAACTCGGCGAGCGGCGACCAGAACGGGCCCAGCGCGATGCCCAGCACAAACGTCGACAGCCCCAGCGTGGCGACCAGCCGCGAGGCGTGGAATTCCTCGTTCATCTGCGCGTAGGTGGCTGTGTAGGATGCCGATGCGTTTGTTCTTTTTTTTGGAGGGGTCAGCCAGCTTTTTCTTTTCTTCTCCTTTTCTTTCCTGAACCCACATACTCCCCCCTTTTTGTTTGAAACCAGGCAAACAAACATTCGACTTCCACTCCCAAGAAGGAAAAAAAGGAAGAAAAAAAAGGAACTCACACGCAAAAAGACCCCACGCTCGTAATCCCAATAATCATCCACTTGCGCCACTCGGGAAAACTGCGCGGACACAACGGGTCGCTGTCGCCGCCCTCCCAGCCGACCTCGAACGGGTCGTGCACCACCGCCTCCGCTGCTGCTGCCTCTGCCGCCGCGCCGTCTGGGGGGTTGCTGCTGCTGTGGTTATAAGGCGCAATGACCCCCCCCGTGCCCGCCGCGTCCTCTTCCATGTCGTCGCACCCCCACCCATTGTTGGAGCGCTCGCGCCGGAGGGTGTCGATGGTTTCGATGCTGAGTCGTCGTTGTCGGGTGTTGAGGGAGGTGGTGGTTCCGGGGCGGATGGGTGCGAAGCCGCCGCCGTCGTTGGAGCTGCTGCTGCGTTTCTCGGGGTCGGTTGAGGAGGAGGAGTTTTCTTGCTCGTTGGTGGTGGCGGTTTCTAGGTCCGAGAGCTCTGCTGCTGTGTTGGGGATGGTGGTGGGCCCGAAGTCGGGTTGGGTGTCTTTCTCGTCGTCTATTACTGTCATTTTGACCTCGGTATATGTGTAATCTCAGGGGGTCCGGGTGGCCTCGGGCTATCTCTGGCCGAGGGAGTGGCCAAGTCGATGTGAAAGGAAGGGGGGGCAATGAGCTCTTGAGCGTCACTCTGATGGGACTCGCTCACTCAAACACACAATGTTGTTGCTGCGGCATGTACTACGGTCACACACAAAGCCATAGTTTGGAGAACGGCGGGGGCCATGACGTTTATGAAGGGTCGTTGGCCAGCCCCTGGTCTCGACCTCCGAGCACGGCGGATACGATCTGGGGTGGGAGCCTCTGATGACCCCAAGGGTCTCCATCCATCCTGGGGTGAACAGAACCTTGCGCGATGGAACCGGCAATTTTACGCGGCGGATGCGACCGCATCCAGCAGTAGCTAACCTCCATTTGTCAGGAAATGATGCCCACCAGGGCTCGAGCAAATTCGTTTGACCAAGCCCAGCTAGGCAAGTCAGGCGCTGTAATCAAGGACCGGGCACTTTGCTTGCTGCAGCATCTCGAAGGGAATGTGACGGCACAGCTTGGGGAAAAGGCTTTCCCGACTTACTCATCAACCAACCCAGCATGGCAACCAACACGACCAACGCGATGGACGGGGATGGGGACATGGGTGTCGTCTCTGTGAAGCGGGGGCATCCCGCCAATGGCGAGTCTCCGCTCGGGGGGAGAACGGGGAAAGCGGAGCTGGTCGGCCGTGGAGACCCGCTCTCGGACGGCACATGGCGTGCTGCCATCCGTGTTTGCTTGGCTTGCTGGGCTTGCTATCCTTGGGATACTCGGTGTTAAGGGTGGGCTAGCCGAGCTATCCCCGGCGTCCATATCAGACAGACCTTACTGAATATGTGCATGTCTACCACTTGCAGCCTGACGGAGTACCCTGCAGACACGAGTGCTGCAAGCCAGTTGCTTCTTTGATTTTGACATTGCTGCAGTGTGTCATACCCGCGGTTCGCGACGATTGCATCTCGGCCGAGTTCGGTGCAACATGGCTGCGTCCGCCGTCCGGGGTTGTTCTTCGGCAGCCCCCGGGCACTCCCGCCGTGTTCCCGGTGGATCTTACAAATGGTTACCATGTTCCCTTAGGTATTTAATTACGCCGAGATCGTGACCAGTTTGCTTGGGGAGGGAAATATCAACAAAGCTCGCAGGGGACTCACTCCTTGATAACTAGGTAAGGTCGGTATGAGAGGTCATTCTTTGTCCACTGTATATCCTGTGCAATCTATATACCTCGGTTTAACTGCAACTGAACCCAGTAGACCTGGCTAATCTACTTCGTATATACTCCTTCCTCCCTCATAAACCATACCACCAACCTGATATCATTCGTGACATTTGCCCACGTCTCTTATGCAACCCCCTACAGGCCACCGCCGATGTCATCCCTCTAAACAGTCCGATCCCGCATCTCCGAAACGCCGAGCAAAGCCAACAACCATCAAGCAATGAGTCAACCCTCTAATAGTATTCTGGTAAATCCGAGAAGCTCGGGATCTTGGACAGCTCGCAATCAAAGTCCCTGTCATACGCCTTGGCCGGCAGGACGCCAGCCTCAAGCCCCTTTTTGTAGCTCCATTGCGGTCTGTTGACAACACCGAATCGGTCAGCAAACAACAACATCTTGACACAGAAAAAAAGAAAGAAAGAAACTCACGCGTCCTCGGTATCCCAAACCCAATAAAACCACCCCCACCCCTTTTCAAAACTCGACATCTGCGCCTCGGCAAACATCTTGAGAAACTGCTTGTACTGGCCGCTCCACTGGCTGGCCGGCGCATTCGCCTCCTCGCAGCTACACCGATAGTCCATGGCGGGGCACCTCGGCGTGTTGACCTCGGACTCGGCGTCCCCCGTGAGCAGCGACCCGGTCCAGCGGTTCCCCCAGCCGACATTCGTCAGGTGGCGCGCGCAGTCCGTGTCGGCCTGCGACCACTCGGCCACGAGCGTGGGGCCGAAGCCCGTGGCGCGGTCCATGCTCTGGCGCGTCTGCTCGGTCCAGCCCGCGCACGCGTAGCGCACCTTTTCCGAGTGGTTGTAGACGATCTGGTTGGTGTTGAAGATGACGTACTGGTGCACGTCGAGCGCGGCCTTGTTGCTGCCGAGGCCCGTCAGCTCGCCCTGCCAGTTGTGCAAGCCCCGGAAGCCGTCGCCAAAGACCACGACGGCGTCCGACAGGCCGTTGCCGCGCACCAGCTTGTGCGCGTCCTCGGTCCACTGCAGCACCTCCTGCGCGTCGAGGAACGTCATCCGGGGCTCGTTGGCCAGGCCGTAGTGGCTGATGATGGACTTGTAGCGCGGCTGCGCGAAGAACTTGGAGAGCCGGTCGTGCACCTCGAGGGAGCGCTTGGCGTTGAGCGCGCCGTCGGTGCCGTTGAGCCAGCCGATGGCGCCCAGCCGGCCGCTGTGGTTCCAGCCGTTCTGGCTGCCGGGGAGGCCGTGCACGTCGAGGTTGACGCGCAGGCCGTAGCGGCGGCACCATTCGATGGCCCGGAGCAGGTAGCGCCAGGAGGTGCGGAAGAGGTACGGGTCGCCGTCGTACGTCTGGACGGCCCAGTACGAGAAGGGGATGCGGACGTGGTCGAGCCCCGCATCCCGAATCTCTCGAAACGTGTCCTCGGTGACAAAGGTGGCGTAGTGCTTTTCGAGTACGCTCTCGCACCGCTTCGCGAGGTACATGCAGAGGTTGTACTCGTCGACGATGCCCATGCGGAGGTCGTAGTCAAATAGCGACGGCGTGATGAAGGGCTCGAGCGAGAGCCAGCCGCCTACGTTGACGCCTCTTGCTGGCCGCTTCGCGTAGTCGCCCCATGGCTTGTCCAGTGCCGGGACATGGTCGTTTGCTTTTGCCGAGTCGTCCCATTCCAAGTTGAGGCCCATGATGGGTAGGTCGCCGACCGTTTCGGCCGTGTAGGTTAGGTTGAAGTCGGCCGTGTCCTGCCAGACAAAAGGATCCAGCCAAGACGGAGCGCCTTTGGGGACGCTGGTTGGTGATATCCCTGCTAACCCGCTCTTACCATCGTCGCCGCTCTCCTCACGCTTCTCCTCGCCCGGGCCAGATTTGGGCACCACCACAGCTGCCACGATGATGATGATGATGAGCAGCACGGTACAGACACCGACGAGTATCCCTGCCTCTGGGTTAGCACCACCGGGGTTTCCCTCCCACGAACCGAACAAGACTTACACAGCTTCTTCTTCTGCTTATACCACGGCCTCTTCCCCCCCTTATACAGCCCCTCCGTATTCCTCGGAACACTATCATCACTCCCCCTCCCACCACCTCTCAGCCCCGTCCACCCTTTCCCACCACCACCTGACCCACCCCCTCCTCCACTCCCCTCCTCCAAGACCGCCCCACTGACCACCCTCCCCCCAGTCCTCCTCTTCACCTTTTCCCCACCACCCCTCGGCAGCGACCGCCGCCGATCCCCCTCCCCCGTCGACGGCTCGACATCCACAACCTCATACCCCCGACTCCGCTCCCTCTGCCGCAGCCTCTCGCGCTCCCTTTCCTGCTCCCGCCGCCGCTCCCGCCTCATCTCCCTTTCCATTTCCCGCCCCCTCTCCCTGTCCCTCTCCCGCATCCGCTCCCTTTCCGCCCTGCCACCACCACCGTCGAACGGGGCCGCAGGAGGGGGGGGGGGAGGAACCGGGGAAGGTTTCGCATTATGGTTGTTATTTGCGCGATTCAACTTCGCTAGCGCTGCCGCGGACAGGAGCTGCGAGGAGGATGACCCGCCACCTGCCCCGCCGCCCCCTTCGTCAGAGGTTTGGTATTGTGTGTCTGCTGCTGCTGCTGTTGTGCGACGTGGGGCGCTGGTGCTGGGGGGGCGGCGTTTCTTGCGGCGTTGGTGTTGGTAGTCGTTGTTGTTGTCGTCGTCGGTCAACGCTGGGGGTGCGGAGGAGGAGTTGCGTCTGTGTCGGCGGTGATCGCGGTCGCGGTCGCGGGTTGCGGAGGGGTCGCGGGGCATTTTTCTTTTTGTCTGGTCTTTTTTCTTTTCCGTCCGTTTCAAAGGTTGCCGAGGTTTATTTATTGGTGTTGCGCTTTGGGATGGAATGCGGTGCCCTGTGCGAGTTAGGGATGCATCGTGGATCGGGAAGTCAGTCAGTGACTTTCCGGGTGACGGTTGCGCAGGTTGGTGGAACTGGGAATTGAAGGTCCGTGATATATCGCACTGCCAGGGCCATGTCCTGATTCGTTGCGACGCCGTGTCGCAGGCTGTGCCTTGGTCCGTTGAAAGTCAAGAGTGGCCGATTGTTGACGGGGCAACGCTATCAACCAGGGCCAAGGGGCCAAGACCGCTGAGAGACGTCATCACGCGGCAACGCGGGACATGGGATTAGGTACCAGAAGTTGAGACGACATATCTGGAAACCAATTCAACTTAATTCCTCTGAATTCAGAGAATAATTGCCAGGACGTCAATTTTCGGTGCTCCATGGCCATGTCGTGCCCCTGTCAAAGCCGCGGGCCGCGTGAGTGCTTGCAGGGCGCTTTAGTGAGGGCCGAGCGGGGCCCCGCGAATTGCCAGGAACACGGCACTCCAACAAAGCCGCCGCAAGCCGACACCACCGCCCTCCTCCAGCTTCCTCTCTCGCCCGTCTGTTTTCCTGGATATGCACAGAGAACCCCCCTGAGATATACCGTTACAGAGCAGAGACGGTACAGAGGCCATCTCAACTCCAGAAACAATGAAGGGCTCGTCCATTCGCACCTTGTCCAGGGCATTGGCGCGGCGAGCGCCTCGCGCCTCACCCACGCCCGCGCTCGCCTCCTCCTCCCGGCGACTGTACTCGACCCATCCGCCAAATGCGAAGCTGAACCTCCCGACCGACTACTCGACAACCCCGCTACTCTTCCAAACGTCGCAAACAGCGCTGAACAATCCGGAGCTGTCGCCCGAGGTGCGCAATGGCACGACAAAGCGCATGAACCTCTTCCAGGCGGTAAACGACGCGCTCTCCACCGCCCTCGCCGAAGACGAGTCGGTCATGATCTTTGGCGAGGATGTCGCCTTTGGCGGCGTGTTCCGCTGCACGGGCAAGCTGGCCGAGACATACGGGGGCGACCGCGTCTTCAACACGCCGCTCACCGAGCAGGGCATCATGGGCTTCGCCATCGGCGTCGCCGCCGAGGGGATGCGGCCCGTCGCCGAGATACAGTTTGCCGACTACGTCTACCCGGCTTTTGACCAGCTGGTCAACGAGGCCGCCAAGTTCCGCTACCGCGACGGCAGCTGCGGGCGGAGTGTCGGCGGTATGACGGTCAGGATGCCCTGCGGCGGCGTCGGCCACGGCGCGCTCTACCACTCGCAGTCGCCCGAGAGTCTATTCACGCACATCCCCGGCTTGCGCGTCATCATGCCCCGGTCGCCGCTCCAGGCCAAGGGCTTGTTGCTGGCCGCCATTCGCAGCAACGATCCCTGCATCTTTATGGAGCCCAAGATTCTGTACCGCGCGGCGGTGGAGCAGGTCCCGACGGCGTCGTACACGCTGCCGCTGTCCAAGGCCGAGGTGCTGAAGGAGGGGTCCGATGTCACCATCGTGTCGTACGGTCAGCCGCTGTACAAGTGCGAGGCGGCCCTCAAGAAGGCCGAGCAGGACCTGGGCATCTCGGTCGAGCTGATTGACTTGCGGACCATCTACCCTTGGGACAAGGAAACCGTGTTCCAGAGCGTCCGGAAGACGGGGCGGTGTCTCGTCGTCCACGAGGCCATGATCAATGCCGGAGTCGGAGCCGAGGTCGCCGCGGCAATCCAGGAAGACCCGGAGACTTTTGTCAGGCTGGAGGCGCCTGTTGCTCGGGTAGCTGGATTCAGCATACACACGCCGCTTCTGTACGAGACGTTGAATGCGCCGGATGTTGCTAGTAAGTTGTTCTGTCAGGTGATGTCTGTACACCGTGCTGACTTGTGTGTGTAGGGATATACGACAACATCAAGAAGGTGTTGCAATATTGACCGGGACATGATAGAGAGAGAGAGCGATGGCAATTGAAGAATTGCATCAGAGCAGGCGAGGCGTTGACAGGCGAAGTGGCGCATTGTAGAGCGACAGACGCTGGCATCTTTTGTTTATACTGGCTCAGGCTGCAGCCGGAAACACTTGTATTCAATCCAATCTGTAGCTTGGCCGAGTTCCTTGACATTGAGATGAAATCTCATCAAAGATGAAATGTTGAAACGTAAATTCAGACGAACTTCAAGTTTGCAAGCAGCAGGCAAGAACCCCTGCCGGGCCATTTCTTGGCGCTCCATGGCATCCCAGTGATCCCACCACGCCCACCCAGCGCCCCGCATCTTTGGTTTCAACAGCGACATGTATCACCCGGCCGTCGACCACCAGCAACCGCCCCGTCCAGCCCAGTAATTTGTACCGCACGAGTGCATTGCAAAGCAAAGAGCCCGAAGCTTACTCAAATCCTCTTGTTAATCCTTATCAGAGGCCATGTCGTCCCACAAGGCAATTCTCTCCTCCTTCGTGGAGGGAGCTCCGCCAGGAGAGGTCCGTTGCTGCCACGCCCAACGGCGCGCATCGAAACACCTTGTCTATACATGCTAACGAGCCTTCTACTATAGCTCTCTGATGTCCTCGCAGGCAGGCATTCCGCTTCACGATCCGTTTAACTATTATCGTGGCCTAACCGACCCCCACACAGACATCAAAGCCCTGACCATCTCGAGCCCCGGCTTGGTGAACGAGCTCGGCCCCGCCTTTCAGAAATACAACGAGGAGCAGTTCGCGACAGTCAAGCTCCCCGGGAGCAGCCAGGCGGTCATTGTCAGCTCGCACAGCGCCCTGGGCGGCGACCGATACTACAATGTCGAGAGCTCGTGTAGCTTCGCCTTCGACCACACCACACAGAAGGCCAGCGCGGTCGAGAGCTACGTTGTGGACGGGGAAAAGGCGGATCTAGCGTAAGGACTCGCGGGGATTATGGGGGGGGATATCACGGACGCAAAGCTCATGCTACGTCGACTAGGAAATCGGTACTCAAGGGGCTGTCGACCTACGTCACGGAGCACTTTCCGAACGCGGCCTACGGCGCCTACCCGATAGAGAACGACACCAAGATCGCCATCGTTATTGTCGCGAACAAATACAGCCCCAACAACTTTTGGTATGGCGAACCGGCGCATTTCTTACGTTTCGCTTGTGGCGCTAACAACCGGGTCTCAGGAACGGACGGTGGCGCTCCCATTATGTCTTCGACCCGGCCTCAAACGCCCTCGAAGGCGCCATCAAGGTGGACGTGCACTACTACGAGGACGGTAACGTCCGGCTGCTGACCAACAAGTCGGTGACCGCGTCCGTGTCGTCCGGGTCCGGCGCCGGCATCGCCAAGGAGGTCGCGCTGGTCGAGAAGAGGTATCAAGAGGACCTGAACCGGAGCTTCACAAGTCTGAGCGAGGGCGCCTTCAAGGCGCTGCGGAGGCAGCTCCCGGTCACGAGGCAGAAGATTGAGTGGGACAAGGTTGCGAGCTACAGGCTGGGGCAGGACATTGGGGGCGGCGCTGCGAGGAGATAGATGGCTACCTACTCGGGGGTAATTAAGCGTTTGTGTGCTTGTGTGATGAATTTACTCCCACATAAAAGACTTTAGAAAGGGGAGGTCAGAGGACGATGATTAGAGGCATTTTTCTTCTTTTTTTCTTTTTCTGTCTTCTTTTGTCTGCATCGTGCGGAACCTCGCCGCTCCACCTGAACGCGAGACCGAGATAAGACCCGGACACGATAGTTAAAGGTTCCCGATTAACACACCCGACCAGGCCCTGAAACGGGGCAGTGGACTGGTAGTGGACTTGGGCCGCCACTCGAACGAGTCGAATCCAGGGCTGAAGACCGGGCCGGTGGATAGGGGACGGGGTTCAACCCGACCCGCCGGAAAACGGTCGCCGCCCCCGTGGCGGAGAGAAGAGGAGATCTCCGCAAACGACGGGTGGAGGCATGGAGGCATGTCAACTTGTGGTGCTGCGCTCCTGCGCTGCTGGCTGGCCCTGCAGAGTGCAGACGCCTGGCACCTTTCTCGGGCCCCGAGAATACCGCAGTCCCCGAATCGGACCACTGTGTAGCTCGGCGAATCAGAGCCCGGGTGGCATGATTTTGGTTACTTTTGATTGGCTTTTGCTGGGATCGGAAGGCCTGCCAAGCGGGAATTCGCTGGTTCCCGGCCAGGGGTTCAGCAGCAAAGTCTCCCGCTGCCGCTTCCCTTGTCCGGGCGATTAGATCCTCCTTCCCCATCGATCGCCGGGCCGTAACTTTGTCCTTTTTTTTCCGACCACCCCCTTTCCCTCCGACAACCATCTCCAGCTTACCGTCACTGCCCCAACTCAATCATCACTCGTCGTGCCCAAGTCTCCGAATTTCTGGTACGTTTCTCGCCCAATTGCTTCTCGTCGCGGCCTCTGCCAAACATGTTTGCGCGTACTGTACTAACAAACAGCTGTGCAGAAAAAAAAATTCCCCGTGTTCGAAGACCGACAATTTCCACACCGACAACAACCGTCAAGATGGCCCTCAAGCAGCTCACGTACCAGGATGTTGCCGAGCACAACACCAAGAAGGATCTCTACGTCGTCATCCACGACCAGATCTACGACGTGACCAAGTTTGTCGACGAGCACCCGTAAGTGCCACATCTATCTCTGCCTGTCGTCCGCATATCGTCTTCCGGGGAGCGCTGCCCCCATCCTTCAGTTCCCCCGTTCCCCGCATTGGGCGATATCAAAAACACGCAACACGTTGCTAACACAATGTCTACAGTGGTGGCGAGGAGGTGATGCTCGATGTTGCCGGCCAGGATGCGACCGAGGCCTTTGAGGATGTCGGCCACAGCGACGAGGCCCGCGAGACGCTTGGACCGCTCAAGGTCGGCGAGCTGAAGCGCAACGTACGTAGCCTTCGCCAGAAGAAAAGGATACAGAGGAATTGGGATACTGACTGTGTTGTTCTTAGCCCGGCGACCCCAAGCCCAAGACCCCCGTCCCCGGCGCCGTTGCCCCGGCCGCCAACAACGACTCGGCCGGCTTCGGCGTCGGCCTGTACATCATCCTGGCCATCGGTGGTGCGGCCGCCTACTTCGCCTACCAGTACCTCGAGCAACAAAAGGCTGCGCAGAGCGCCTAAGTTTCTCGTGGTGGAGCACAGGAACGGCGAACGCAATAGGGGGTTTCTTTTTACACACTAATGCCGGTGTTTTGGGTCTACATGCACTCCAGGAATCATGATCAGGGATCCCCGAGATCTCCCTGGGTGTTCCTGTGATTGATCCACTTGGATGGGGTCTTTGGGGCGGGCGCTGACAACATCAAGCGCCTCGCCAGGAGCGGTGGTTGCGTTTTCGTGGTTCAGTCAAGGTTATGGATGGATGATGTCTGTGTATGCCAGAGGTTCTTCATGTATCCGGCGTCGGAAGCGAGCACACACAAGCGAGCGAGCCCGCTGCCCTGCCATTGCGGGACAGAAGCAGCTGAGGCGACTGCATGGCTGGAATTGGCACATAGTTTATAGACTTTGTAATTCCGTACGCTGTTTATGGTGTTTTGATGCCTAGTATATGGGTATAGGTGTAGGTACGTGAAGGTTGAGGGGTTGAGGACTTGAGACGGACCTTTGCTCGTGGTGAGTTGGCTCCGAGTCTGCAGGTGCAGCACTGCGCATGTGAGCGAGCATCAGTCATAAGGTCGCTTTTGAGTACCGATGGGCTCTTCCCATTTCTGCTCTTCCTCTTCTTCTCTGCATCTCTCAGTGCTTAACCCATCACGCAGCTTTTGGAAACCAACAAACCACGGAAAATCAAAACTGCATTGTTGGCGGCCAATTCGCCATTTTCAATTGGCGACGACGGATCCATTTGTAAATAGGCACCGAGCGACCCCTGCAACTACCCCTGCAATGGTTCCTCCAATGGAATCCCACTCTCCTGCCCCCAGTGCTCCGTCGCCTTTGACGGCGCAAGAAAGCGAAAGCGATGCTCAATCACCTCCCGCCGAGCAGCCCGCCGAGCAGCCCGCCGAGCCGCCCGCGACCAAGCGCAAAAGACAATCGCTGCTACCCAAACGGGGCCAGAAATCGTGGATGACCGGGAGCGACAGCAATAGCAACACCAACAAAATGTCGAGCGGATTCGATCGCCAGCAGGCGTCCTTCCTGAGCAGCATGTCTGCCGCCGCCGCCAAACTCGGCCCCGGCGCAGGCAGCAAGCGCTCGCTGGCACCGCCGTCGCCCTCCCCCTCGGTCGGCTCCACCACGTCGGCCGCCGCCGCCCCCGGCAGCCTCACGCCGCGCCGGGACCGCGACACGCCGGCCGGCAACATCGTCTACTCGCAGCCCGCCCTCACCGGCACCGGCGACAGCGTCATCTCGCAGATGGCCTACGCCGTGGCGTGGCTGCGCAACAAGGACGAGCCCCAGACCTGCTTCGACGTTCTGGGTTACCTGTCGGCCACGGCCCGCGCCGACCACGAGCAGGAGTACTTTGTCGACCAGATGCGCCGCCACCCGCAGATCCAGTGGATTCCGGACCCGGCGCTGAGCGAGCAGACGTGGCGGTCGGGCACGTACGTGCACCGGCCGATCATCCCCGACGTCAAGACCAAGACGCAGCTGCTCGCGTACCTGCAGCGCAAGACGGACGCCAGCGGGGTCAACGTCAAGGACCTCAAGGACGGGTGGCCCGACTGCGACGGGCCCATCAGCGAGCTCGAGCAGGAGCACCGGGTGCTGGTGGTCCGGGCCAAGAAGGACGGCGTCGCGCGCCTGGTCTGGCCCGACGACGCCAGCCTGTTCCACGAGGTCGACCCGCAGCTCAAGCTCATGTGGTCGCGCGTCGAGGTGCCCAGCCTCGAGAGCATCGTGCCGCGCCTGGTGGCCGCCCAGCAGAAGCCCGCGTCCGAGGACCCCCGCCTCAAGGCCATGCAGGCGCCCAAGGTGGAGAAGAAGAAGAAGCGGGCGCAGCGCCGGACGGGCAAGTCGACGAATGTGCACATGGAGCATCTGCTCAAGGATTATAGTCATATGAAGCGGTAGGGGGGGGTTGTCTATTAACAGTTTTCTTACTTTGTCTATCTATCTCGCATTGGGTTGGTGTTGGGTGGGTAAGGGTAGGGCTCGGCAGCACATCAACGGGACGGCAATAACCCTCGGTCATGTTGTTATTTTACTCTGGTTAGAGTGGCTGGTACAAGGACGAAAATAAGAGGGCTAGTGGTGACTTGGACGGTCCTAGGGGTTCAATGATCAGGCGTTGGGCGTTTGCTACGATGCACATGAGTTGTCTCGAGAAGTGGCTCTGGGGTGTCCAGCTTCTCCCTTTCGAGCAGCGACATTAATGAACTAAAAAAACCAACCAAGTTCTCCTGAATCCTTCGGTTGCTGCCAGCCATAACCTCGTAACAAAACACCACCACCCTTACTTACCCCCCCCTTTCCCCGTCCCTCCCCCCATCCACACCCACCACCCCCACCACACCCATAACATCTCCACTACTATCAGCAGTAGTAGCAGTAGCACCATTTCCCAAAACAGCCCCCCTAACCCTCTCAAAAAAACCCCTCCAAACCTCCTCCCCCTGCATCCCCCCCACCTGCCACCGGCCCTGCACGACATAGCTAGGCACGGCCCTCACGCCGAGCTGGCGGGCGCGCGCCGAGAAAGTGTCGACGATCTTGCCCGGCCCGTCGGCGGCGAGATAGGCGAGTGCGGCGGCTTCGGTTGGGAGTAGGCCGAGCGTTACGGCGGTTGTTGCTAGGAAGGGGGGGGAGGAGAGGTCTTGGTTTTTTTCTAGTTTCTTTTTCTTTAGCTGTGGGTTAGTTAAAACTGGGTTGGGGGGTGCGGGACGTACGGAAGGAGGAGGTGAAGAGGTGGGTTAGTGTGCGGTTGAGGTTGGTTTGGGTGTGGCGCGGTGGTGGTGGTGAAGAAGGGGTGGTGGGTTCGTCGTCGTTTGAGGTGGGGAGTGCTGAGTCTGTGGAAGAAGAGGCCGTCAAAGCAGCGGCGGCGGCGGCATCCCGCTCCATCGCCAGCAGCACCAGCTTGTGCGCGTCCCGCGAGTTGCCCGTCTTGCCCTCCCACCTAAAGTCGATCCCGTACTGCGTTCCGAGCAGGTCGAGGCGCTCGAGCATGACGGGCGCGCGGGCCCCAAAGGCGGCGCGCAGCGAGGCTCCCTTGTCGTAGGCTGGATAGATACGTGTAAGTTGTTGTTAGTGGGTGCCTCTGAGTCGGAGGGTAAGAACCTACCAGAGACGCCCGCGTTGGGCCACAGCATGTAGGGTTTCCAGGTCAATTTGAAGTCGGCATCCGGATGCTGGGCTGTGTAAGTGGCCATGGCTCTGTCGAGGGCCTCCTTGCCGATGTAGCACCAGGGGCAGATCGGGTCCGAGTAGACGTCGATCTCGAAGGTGAACTTGGCCATGTTTCTGGGCTGGATATTGTTGCTGCCCCTGGAGGACGTCGTTTTATTCTCTGCTTTGCTTCCGGCTTATCTCTCTTTGTCTTTGTTGCGTCGTATCTACTCGCGTTGACCCGAAAAAGGGGCTAGGAATAGGGGCGAGGTTGGTATAGGGAGTTCTCCGCCGCTTGTAACAACAGCCAGGAGTTGATAACTGATCCGGCAGTGGGCAGCCAATGGCTTGTTGATTAAAAGCGAGCCCAAACAGAGAGTACCCCGGAGTTCCGGGTAGAGGCGAATCCAGAGGTAGAAGACGGTTCAGTTGTTCTCGCGGGGGCTTACTTCCACACAACACAACAGTTGCAGGTCAAAGATCAATATAGAGAGCGGGATACAAGACATACGGAATGAGGTTAAGATGTCGGCCGAGTTGTTGTCCAAGTCTCCACTCTGAGGCAATATGACCAGAAAATAGACGATTAGTGATCAAACAACACAAAACAAGCCCCCCCCCCATCCCTGTGCCACCTGACCCTACTTTACAGTCCTCGCCGGATGTGCCTGCCATGCTACTGGGTTGCGGGCAGTTTTCAGATACAACTTCGCTTTGCCCCTTGTGTTGTGAGTGCGGATGGGGTGACATAATATAGTGTGCTGTTGGTTAGCCATGCCTCAGCGGAGGGTGGAGTTGAGTCAAATTGCAAATCGACCAACGTGTGGTTGTATAAATGTAATCCATTACGGACTGCTTATTGCCGGTTGCTTATTTCTGGTTGTCTTTCCCGGCTTCGTCGTAACCCAGCCCCCCGTAGTAGTGACCAAGACTGACTTCCTCACGAGCCCTGTGGTTTCCCACCCTCCCCCGTCTCGCCCTCCCCTTTTCCCCTCCCACCTTCCCTCCTCCCCTTCCTCGCAGCCTCCCGCTCTTTTATAAACTCGGCCACCTCCCAATGCCCCTGCGCCCTAGCCAACTCCTCCGCAGTCCCCCTCAGGCCGACCAGCTTCTCATAATGAAAGTCCTCGGCCACCAGCCGCGTGTCCGCCCCAAGCTGCAACAGCTGCTTCACATTCCCCATCAGCCCACAATACGCAGCACCATGCAGCGCCGTGGCCCCCAACCGATTCCTCCCATTCACATCCACCCCCTGCTCCTCCACCAACAACCTAATCACCTCGACCCCACCCTCTGTATCACCCCCTTCCTCCCCCTCCCCGTCATTCTTCTTCAAGGAAGAAGTCCTATTCACCCCCGCCCAATGCAGCACCGTCTCCCCAACCGCATTCACCCTCCCCACATCGGCCCCGCGCGCCAGCAGCAACCGCACCACCCGCACCCGACACATGGCCGCGGCGTACATGAGCGGCGTCGACCCGCGCATGTCCCTGTCGCGCGGCACCGTCGTGCCGACGTCGATATCTCCCTTTCCTGAAACATCTAGCAACATGCCGATCGCTTCTTCTCCTGTTCCGTTTTCGTCATCATCACTGGCAGCAGCAGCGCCCATGACGGCTTCGTGAAGGGGGAAGGTGCCCTCGGTGCCGCTGGGGATATTCAAGGCTGCTGCTGCTGCGCCGCCGTGCTGGAGGAGGAGGCGGATCATGGCGAGGCGGGTGCTGTGGGGTTGGGTGGAGGGGGGGACTTTGTTGCTGTTGTTGAGGACGTGCCAGAGGGGGGTGCCGGCTCCGGCTTTTTCTTCTTTTTCTTCTTCTTCTTCTTTTTCAGGAAGATGGGGGTTGGTTTCTTCTTCTTTGGCGGGGCCAGAGAGAATTTGCTGCTGCTGGTCGGGGTCGGCGCCGCTTTCGAGGAGGGCGAGGGCTACGTCGGTGCTGTTGCGGAGGACGGCGTGGTGCAGGGGCGTGTAGCCCGCCGGGTCGCGGGCGTTGAGGAGGAGGTGGGTGTCGGTGGGGTTGTGGGGGTAGAGGCTGGCGAGCCAGCGGACGAGGGAGGGGCTCTGGGCGATGACGGCGAAGCACATGAGGGACTCGCCGTTGTTGTGGATGGGAAGGGGGGATGCGTTTGCGGCCGAGAGGTGCTTGGCCATGGTGAGGTTGCCGTGGAGGATAGCTAGCGCCATGGGGGTCATGCCCTCTGAGGGGGGGAGTTAGTTTTGTTGTCTCGGGAGCAGAGAGGCCAACAACACGTACGATCGTCGGTCAAGTAGAGCTCGTGGGGGAAAGCACCGAGGACCTTGTCAACCACGGCGGTGTCGTGATCCCGGACGGCTTCGTGGATGGTGGGAAGAATGTCGGGCTTCTGGGCTGTGTTGCCCCATGGAGAGTCATGGGCAGGCCCTGCGCCGGTGTGGGTTTTGGGGTTCCTGAAGATGGCTTTCACGGCGGATCTCAAACCCTGCCGCTGCTTCTTCGGCGCACCGTCACGAGGTGGCATGTTGTTCTACAGGTGTACGATCTGTTGGAAGGGATTACTGTCACACATTGAACTTCGGTCGGATCTTGGAAGAGGTAGAGGTGCCGTCCCCCACACAACCCGGTCCGGCCACGGGCGGGACGCCTGGGGTAAGTCAGTGATAACCAGTAGACGAGGTCGACGAGGTCATTGGGTGCGGGTGTGTGAGGCTGAAGGAGAACGGGTCCAAGAACGCCTGGCCAAGGCGTTTTTGTCGCGGGCAACTTGGACAGTGTGCTGCCGCCACCATCCATCAACCGGCCATCAACCAGCCATCAACCGGCCATTGAGCTCCCCCGCTCAGGACAGCGCAGGCCATGGCGACCGTCTTCCCGGGCGCCGAAAGACACTCCACCCGGCCGGTCCGAGAGTGGTGCACTGGCCACCCCGACCCCGTCGCCAGGTAGGCCAAGTCCGGGAGGCCTTCCGGGATCCGGGAGACTTGGGAACACGGCGTCGCGGTGTGTCCTTCAATCTGTAATTCTCAGAGAAGAGCCAGCCAATGCCATTCACAGTCAAGGACTAGGCCAGACGGCAATGCCGATGCGATGGCGCCTTGGCCATCTCCGCTCCACGCCCGATCCGAGCAGGGGCTGCCGATCTCCGAGATTGGCCAATTTTGGACATTCGCCGGGTGCCGGCCGAGCGATTGTCATGATCGGTTCCACATGGCGGAGGAAGAAGTTCGAGCTTCGCACTTCAAAGTCTTGGCCCTGGATGGATCGCGATTGTTTTTGTCCAAGCGCAAAACCCGAGGTTGCATAGTGCATAAACCCTTCCGGCAGGCCCTAGTGCCCTTTTCATCTCATCCCCAGCGGTTGGCTTGTTTGTGTGGGCTGACAAAGCTTTGTGTTTTGCTCAGATCATCTAACGGTCAAACAAACAAGGGCCCAAGCTCAGCAATCTGAGAAGCTGAGAAGTTGAGAAGCTGAGAAGCTGACCCTGCGTCCTACAGACTGTGCGAAGGATCCACTGGCGCCGACAAGGGGCGGGAGAAGCTTCGGCGAAGGATCATGGAAGCTCTGCATCTCCACGCAGGGCCGACAAAGAAATCACGGATCGCCGGGAGGTGGGAGCTTGCATTTCCCAAGCTCCGCACCCCCCCTACCTAGTCGTTTACCCCTGCTACCGTGGTCTGCCGTTGCTGAGTTGGCGCTTCGCAGTCTCGTCTCACAGTCTTCCAGAAGGAGTGTGGAAGCCTTCAGGGGCCACTCCCCTGCTCGTCATGCACCGGCCATCGGCAACTCCATGCGCCCAACCAGACGCCGGCTCTGCGCACGCCAGTATTCCCAAATCTGAGGGCTTCAATCTCACTAGACTGTACCAATCTCGTGTTCATGGGGTGCTCATCTGCGGCCCCCCATCGAGAACAGAACACCGCCTCGTTGTTGTTGTGTTTTCGGGCTCCATGATGCGTCGTTTCTCCCTGGGCGCAGATCAGATCAATCACAGGCCAAGCCGGGCCTGGGACGGGAGCTTTGGCCGCTGGCGACGGGGCCAGGCCAGCACGGGCTAATTTCAGGGGCCTGCAGGAACCACGTCCCGTTGCGGAGGTTGCAATCGAAGCAGCAATCGAAGCCGTGGAAGCTTTCTTGTGTCTTTGGGTCGCCCCGCTCTCATCAGACTTGGCTGTTTGGCCATGTGAGAACATGGGACAGGGGGAACGGGCCAACTCACCTCACACCTCAGAAAATGAGATGAGGCTGTGAGGCCGAGCTGGAAATAGCGTCGCAGGTGAAGACAGGACCCCTGGGTTGTTTCGTGCAGTCCCTCGCAGGAGCAGTCTCGGAGGGAGCCGTCGTTGCACCGACATTGATGATTGAATCATGACACGTCTTCGAATTTCAACGACGCCTTTTTGCCGCCGCCGCACCAAACTGCCACTGATACTGGCTACCAACCAACCAGGCAGCGAGCGCTAGCTGCAAGGTCGATGCAGGGCGCCACCGTTTTGACTTGAGGGTCCAACAGCTACTGGTGTGCCGGCTGCTTGCATCTATCAAGTTTGCCCTCGAGGTCAGATGCTGCAACCGTAACTCTGGACTCCTGGAGCATCCGCAACCTGTACCCGTATTCCGGATGATTGGGACCGCGTGCGCTCCCGCCGGCTGAGGGTCCGTGTGATTTAGCCATGCCCCGTCATTGTTTCTTCTTGAAAAAGTACCAGCTT
Organism: Chaetomidium leptoderma; assembly: GCA_033296705.1. Taxonomy (NCBI): domain Eukaryota; kingdom Fungi; phylum Ascomycota; class Sordariomycetes; order Sordariales; family Chaetomiaceae; genus Chaetomidium; species Chaetomidium leptoderma. The sequence continues at coordinate 51,672 of MU856914.1, read as the reverse complement.
CTTTGGGCCCGATCGGAAAGCATGCTGATCGGGATGTGGAGATGGAATTCCAGCTTGTTCAACGTTATGTTGCTTTATTCCACACACACACACACCTTGCCTCGTTACCTGCTGCTCTCAAGAGTGAAAAAAAAAAGGGAAAATCACAGATGCCAGGACTGGAAGTACGTGTAAAAAGAAGAATAGTTATCGAAACATGACACCTTTTGGCAGGCTGCTGAGGCTTACCGTTGATTCATCTGCCCTGTCAATGCACGGAGAATCTGAGAATTTGGCGGTGGCCTGCCGATCTTAGCGCGTTGCCGGGGCGGTACCCTCATCTTGTGTGGCCGAGACGGCAAATCTCAAGTACCCCCCATTCAATCGCTAACGCGTGGACCAATTGGCAGCCGGATCCACACGCGTCTTGGGACCCCAGCTGTTCGTTTCAACGTGCCCCTGCACAGTGCCAGCCCCAAATGCAGCTTTCCCTCCCCCAGCTCCCCAGGATCCTCACCTGTGCCGAGCCACGTTATTTTTCCCTTCTGCTTTTATTTTTGACCATCCGCCCGATCAAAACCGTCAAAGCCGTGGCTTCTCTCCTTCTCCTTTCCTGACTCGATACCGCCCAGACCCAAGTCGCCATCCAACTCTGCTGCAGCCCGATCGCCATCGTGCTCCTGCTGCCTGCGACGTCATCCGCGCCGAGTCGCGATTCGCGAAAGCCTGCTGCCCAGCACAGCACCCTTCCTGAACCGTGCACGACAACACCGAGAAACTGCAACCTCCATCCAACCCACAACAGCGACTTGTACGGCTTTTGGGTCCTGGTCGCCGTCTCAACAAATTCACTTTTCCAGAGCCCCCAATTGCGAGTGTCGGCCATTGGCCTGAGATTCCGGGTTCCTCTTTTATTCGAGGTGAGAAAATTTCTCTTTTCGTCAGCCCCGCATCACCTCTCTCTCACTTCCGACACCCTGCCTGGGTGGTTTCTCTTTCTTTCATCGCCAGTCACCGACCATCGACTAGCGGCCATCGCGACACGCCCCGGTCTGGGATCCTTTCTTCTTTTCACGCCGGACCCGCGCCGAGACCTCACAGCAAAAAGGGATTGTGGCTTGCCTGCTAGTTAGGGAGCCGTCCCTGACCTTGTCTCTGCCAGCTGTTTTTGAGCTGCTCACCGCTAAATTTTGTGCCGTGGCTGACCGTCATTTTCAGCGACTCACCTTGGTAGAGACGCTTTCCTGTCTCCACCAGCACAAAGCCTCATCATGTCACAGTCGCCATCATCGGCTGGTGCCATGGGAATTGGGAACGTGCTCAACATCAAAGCCGAGCCAGGTTTACAAGTTCATCAAGGCGCGACACCCGAACAGCAAATGTTGCAGCAGCAGATGCAACTGCAACAGCAACAACACCAACAACAACTGCAGCAGCAGCAGCAGCAGCAGCGCCAGGTCCAGCCCCTCCAGCAACTCCAGGTCGATCGCCAGAACTCGCCGCACGGCTCAGAGCAGTCAAGATATTCTGGCCCGATGAACGCGTCTTACCCTTCCCCTACCGCCATGGCGGCCACTCCCATGCCGCCCGTGCCCAGTGCCAATATGGGCCCCGCTCCTATGATTCCCCACGACATGCAGCAAAACCCTCTGCCCGGGATCGCGGCACCTCAGCCGCCGACGAAACAGTTTCCTTGCAGCACGTGCGGGAAGCCCTTTGCGAGACGCAGTGATCTTGCCCGACATGGTAGGCACCAACCTGTCACTCGTCCCTTGCTGAAGTTTGCTAACTCGCGACCAGAACGTATCCACAGCGGCATCCGCCCGCATGGTTGCGATTACCCTGGATGCGGCAAGCAATTCATCCAGCGGTCCGCTCTGACCGTTCATTCGCGTGTGCATACTGGCGAGAAGCCCCACCGGTGCGAGCGGTGTGGAAAGGTAAGGAATTTATTCACAATCTACTCATTAGACAAGAAAAGAAGCACACTGACAACCCTGCACAGCCCTTCAGTGACAGCAGCTCGCTGGCTCGTCATCGTAGGATCCACTCGGGCAAGCGGCCTTACAAGTGTCCCTATGCCGACTGCCAAAAGACCTTCACCCGTCGTACGACCTTGACCCGGCACCAGAATCACCATGTCGGCACAGTCGAGGACTCGGCACGCGCGCGCGCTGAGGCGCTGGCCCAAGGCGCGAGTGCCGCTGCCGCCGCGGCTGCTAGAAGCAAGTCGCGGTCCGGGAGCGAACAACCGTCAAACCACGAGTCTCCGCTCACCACCCCTTCTCCGGCGCAACGCCCGCTCTCCATGTCACCGGGTGCAGACCTGGCCGGGATCAACAACATGCAGTACCTGAGCAACTCGATACCCGCGCACCTTCGGGGCGATGTCCACGTCGGCAGCCCGTCGCCGACAGCATCCTCGGGATACAACAACAACGGCATGCGCCCCACGTCCCACCCGACCGGGTATGCTCCCCCGCAGACCCTCGAGCCCAGCATCGAGCAGCCCCAGCAGGGTCCCGGCAGCGCCATCGGTAGTCCCCATATTGGCAGCGTCGGATGGGCCTCTCCTGGTCCTGTCGGCTCGCCCACCCAGAGCCCCAATGGATATGTGTATCCCGACCCCGAGTCGTACCCGAGCGGCACCCCGATTGCCCAGATGTTCTACAACAACCCAGTGACGACGCGCCGCCCGGGCAGCACAGAGCCGGGCAACCCCTCGTTCGACGCTAAGGGCCGGCAGGGAGAGCTCTGGACGAATGTGCAGTAACGGTTTGCGCGAGTCATCTGGCCCCGAGAATGAAGCGACAACCGACTAGAGGTTGTTCACACAAAATCATCGGCGGCCAAAGGAAGCGATGGCTGGTTATAGGTCATCTACTACACATCTCAACTCTCGTCTCCTCGATGAGATCTAATACGCTGGCTGGTATCACAACATCATCCACAACATCCTGCATCATGGGCCGGGGAAAGAGAAAAAAAAAGCCTTCTTGTTTGTTTGTCCTGTAATAAAGACGGTTTGGGCTGGCGCGAGCGAAGGGGGCACAGGGGTTACTTTACCTACATTAATGACATGGGCGGGGGCAGGGGCGGTGGGACAACGGACGGACCGGCATGGTGGCGGGCGCCCTTGGCTTTTTGCCTCTTTTTTTCCCCCTTTCTTTTGCCCTTTTTCCTTCCTCCCTCTTTCCATTTTAGTGTCTCCTCTTGTGGGGATGGGAACCGACATAGACAGACAGACGGCGGCTTTGATGACCGTCGGTGGCTCTTGAGTCGGCAGCACCCCACTGCAAATGGTATAGCAGCAATGCAATTTCATGGAACGGACTCCTCTCTTCGTTTCTCTTACCCTTGCCTGCTTTTTTTCTTTATTCTCTACTAGACTGGCTGGATGGCTGGGTGGGTGGGTTGGTTGGTTGGTTGGTTGGTTGGTTGGGGGGGGCGACCATCTATGGGTTTTCGGTCTTGCCTCTCTCTCTCTCTTTTCTTATTTCTGACCTCGCGCACATGTGTGTGTGTGTGTGTGTGGCTGGGGTATATGTGGGCTTTTATCACATCACACACCCTCTCTCACCCTTGTTCTGGTCTGCGGAGAGAGAGACAACATCATCTTATCTTGTCTGGTTGTGTCTGGTCGGGTCGGGTCGGGTCTGGTCTGGTCTGATCTGGTCTGGTCTGGTCTCGCGGGGGGGGCGGGGTGGGAGAGA
>MU856914.1:0-47970 GCA_033296705.1 Chaetomidium leptoderma | reverse complement strand
GTTGTAGTTGATAGCATGGCAAACTTTTGTTTTTCACATTCGCACTCACACTCCCTCTCTGTCTCAGTCTTGGCTTGTTCTCTTCATGTGGGGAGTGCAGGGAGGAACTGGACTGGCTAGGACACAATGGAGGGAGAGTTGAATGGGTTGGTGAGTGAGTGGGATAACACAGCACGGGGGACAAAATGCATTAGGTAGCGAAATGTGGGATTCCTTTTTCTGCTTGTGCTTCGCCTGCTTTGATTGTGGTGTTTTGGGCTCTGTTTAGGTTGCTTATGTGGGGGGGTTGTTTAGGTATATACTTGTTTACTAGGCAGTGTATGTATGTACAAAAAGAAGAACCGTCCGCTTGAATCGATCGATTTTACAACGAACCCCCTCTCTCACAGCTAGAAGCTAAATCAGGGCCACCGCAACGTCATGAACTATAATGTAATCTTCTGACTTGAAATTGGTACCTAATAGAAAAACATGCATCCAAGCTGGCAGACGACGCCGCTGCTCGCCAAACTTTGCAGATAACCGCAACCTCCTCCGAGTATAATTGTACAATGCTCTCTCTCCCAGGATTCTGTGATGGTGAAGCTTGCTCCTGCTGCTTCCCACAAACGTATGCAACTAGCATGGTATTTGTACAGAGATACCTAACTGACTAAGATTGAGGTAATGAAAAAAAAGGAAAAAGGTTCCCGGCGGCGGAAGTGGGTGGTTTATGATGGTTATTGGGTAGGTTGAATAGATGGATCATTGTCCTGGAAGGGCAACCTTGTCGAGGGCATTGGTTGGGCTGGCCCAGAAGGCGAGGGCGATGATCATGTAGAGGCCGAGAAGCTGGACGGTTTGTTAGTTTTATTTGGTGGGCTGTGCTAGAAGTGGGATAAAACATACCATTGCGCCCTCGAGGTAGTTGGACTTGCCGTCTTGGACGGTGTAGGTGACGACTAGTACCGAGAGGCCGAAGGCGACGGTCTCGACTGGTTCGGGTTAGCCATGTTGAACTTTGTGTGAGATCGTCGGAAAGAAACTTACACGTCTCAAAATGAAGCGTCATGGGCTGGCCAATCGCCCAGCCCAACATGACCAGGGCCGGGGTAACCAGCAGTGCAATCTGGATGCTAGACCCGATGGCCACGCCCATAGCCAGGTCCATCTTATCCTTGACGGCCACCACACACGCCGTGACGTGCTCGGCGGCGTTGCCAACAATGGGGATCAGGATCAGACCGATGAAGGTCTTGCTGATCTTGCCCGTCGCCACCAGCGCATCGATGCTGTTCACCATGTAGTCGGCGCACACCGAGATGATCAGCGTCACCACGACCAACACGAGCCCGGCCGACCAGGGCCCCAACAGCGGCTCGTGCTCCTCCTCGCTGCCGACATTAACCTGGGCCTCGGGCTCGAAGAGCTTCTTGTGCGTGCCCAGGGCGAAGTAGAGGTACATGACGTAGAGCAACAGCAGGACGATGGACGTGCCGCGCGAGAGAGTCAGGATGCTGGCCTGCTTGTTGGGTTCGTCGGCGTTGTCGAGGACGCCGTAGAGCGCGGCGGGGAGGATCATGGAGGCCGAGGCGAGGGCCATGAGCGAGCACGTCGTCTGGGCGGTGGCCTGGGCGAAGACCTGTTCGGTGCCGTGGCCGTCGGCGTCGCGCATGTTGTAGACGCCGCCGAGGAAGAAGCACATGCCGAGGACCAGAAGCAGGTTGGACAGGATGGAGCCCAGCATGGACGCTTGTACGACCTCGATCTCGCCGGCGCGCAAAGCGACAATGCTGACGATCAGTTCCACGGCATTTCCGAAGGTCGCATTCACCAGCCCTCCGAGCGTCTCGCCCAACCGGCCGGCAATCTCCTCGGTCGCAAACGACAGCACGGCGGCTAGCGGGATGATGGCGAAGAAGTTGAGCGAGAAAACCCAGGCGGCGCCCCATTCCTGCTCGCCAGCGATAATGCCCAGCGGGACGAAGACGAGAAGAAGGTTGATCCACGCTGCGGCACACGAGTTAGTTGGGATATACATGTCTCGAGCAGCGCGTTGGCTTTGGGCGCGGGATACGTACAGCTAAACAGAGCGACCTTGGTCACGTTCCATATCCGGGCCGGCCAGCGGACAAACGGGTTCGGGCTGTCGGTGCCGGGGGTGCTCTGGTTGTTGACGAGCAGATGGCGCCAGAAACCGGGCTCGGCGTGCAAGGTGGAGGCGCCGTGGTGGCCGTGGTGGCCGTGGTGGCCGCCCCCCAGGAGGGGTCTATGCTCGCCGCTCATGTCGTCGAGGCTCGAGTAGTGCTGCGCGCTGGCGCTGCCGTTGCCGTTAAATGGGCTAGCGGCCCTGCCGGTTTCAATCCGGCGGATTTCGTCGCGCGTTTTGATATTAACTGTATGACTTGTTAGGCGATCGCCGTTTACACCGTTGCCCATGGTTTTGCTGGCGCGATAGGAGTGCAGTGGATCGTGTTGGCGGGATCACGACAGGGTCTGCTCATCTCGAACGAGTTGCAACTTGCGAGGCGCGGGTTTGGTCTCGGCGACAGGCTTACCAGCGAGGAAGTGGCGGTGGCGCTCAATTTCTCAATGCGCTTCTCGGAGGGAGATGGGATGAAATATGCCTCGGGGATGGTGTTGACGACCCAAGATCGGGATGGCGAGAAGGGGGAAAAGAGGAAAGGAGGAGGAGCAGCCAAGGCGTGGGGAGAGGTACTTACACATAATGATAGCAATGCCCGTTCTTAGTCAAGGTCGCACTCACGGGCGCAGAAAGGAGTGAGCAATGTCGTTCCCGTCTCTTGGTTGCAGCTCGAAAGGGCGACTCATGAGAGATGGGGCGAACGATGAGTTTGTGCTGGGACTGGGCTGGAATTGAGCAGGAACAAAGGTGAAGGTGTGGGGTCCCAAATCCGGATGCCGCCCCCTGTCTGGCGTGGTACCTAGGTTGACCCCTGTCAATTGGGTTGCTAGTCTCCTGTCAGTTTCCATTTCCATAAAACCCCAACTTCACTCCTCTGGATGAACGATGAACGCCATCACCTCCTCGCCTCTGGGTGACCGCAGCACACGGACACTCTGCTCGGGCGCAGCAGCCATAATAGACGCAGGTGTTCGCCCAAAAGAGGAATCCGAGAGTCAAGAATCCCGCATTGGATGGGTATCACACTCACCGCGTCACCAAGCGTCCTTCTTCGCCGCCTTCCAGTTGCAATCTTCTCGAATCGGAGCGGTCAGAGATGCCAATGGCAATGCCAAGGGTGGCAGTGACCTTCAGAGGTCGGGTTGATAAAGACAAATTGCTCTTTCACGGACTGTGTTCCGTTTTCGATTCTGTCCATTTTTGTTCGCACTTGCAGAGTCAAATACCCAACCGCCCGCGCCGTAACCCGCCACCAAGGACACCAATTGCTCCCGTTGGGTCCAGTTGAAACCCTGAAGGATCTAACGAAACAGCACCAGACAGGACTGCGATTTAACTACATAACTCCGGAATACTGTGTGTGTACTTCGTGATGTGAGTTGTAGGTAGCCGAGACTGGGGAGCTCCGGTTCCGAGTGGAGACGTTGCCCAAGCCAACGAATTTCCTTTCATTGCTCGACCCTGCTTTCCGAGGTGGAACCACCTGCGTCATGACCCACACCGATCGATGATCCCAAGAAACAAGCTCCGGTTGATGAGACATCTGCCACTGGCCCACTGCATGTTTCGCAAAACTCCCATTTTCGCTTGCTGACTCGAGTCCGAGGTGTTTTATTCACCTTCACCACCCTGCAAGTCACCAATGTATGTATGTACATGAAGGAGTCAGTCTGACAGTCTGCCCATCTGCCCATCCCTCCCAAAATGCCCTTGCATCATATTCGGGCACCAATGGCTTCCTGCAGGTGTCGCCTGCACACCACATCGTGCGTCATCTAGCAACGGTGAATGGTGCGTGCCATCATGGGGAAAAAATCCTAGTGGCTGGTCGTGAAAAAGGCTTCGTCCCAGAAGGGAGAACAAGACGAAGGGAGGCCTCCCAAAACATGCCAAGAGTGTCACCCAAGACACTGGCGCGGCGAATGCGGGGGGCGCTTGTGGGACGGTGGGACCGCTCCGAGATGTCGGGATCTGCCAAACCTGACCCACCATTGGATGATGTTTCTCCACTCCACTCCTCGGGGGTTGAGCACGACGCCGTTGAGAGAGTGAGGTTGCAGTCGATGTGTGTCTGCATGCACGCGCGTTGGTTCTTTTGGCTGTGTGGTTGTAAATTAGCCATGTAGGTCCACATCAGGTATCAACGGTTCAATAGTGGTTTAAACTAACGTCAAGGCAGAATTCTAATCCTCTAGTCGGGTTCATTAGGTAGGTAGGTACGTAGGCAGAATAATCATGAAAGTAAAGCAACGAACCGATACACCGCCGTTACTCCCCCCCCCTGGTATGAGCTGTCCACGAAGGGAATGATCCGTCTAAACCACTGCCCGTGAACGCCATGCTCGCTCTGCCTGCAACACAAACGGAAGAGACAGCCGGAAAAACAAAAACAACGCAAAGCAAAACCCGAATGGGCGGACCCCTTGCACTTCGACACGGGTCAAGTTCAAGTACACCCGAACCGGCGCCCCTTATCCAACTCCCCCTCGAAATCCACCATACCCCTCGCCGCCATCTTTGACAATTCATGTCTCCTATCAAGGTGATCAAAGAAGTCGCCCCTGCCCGTAAAGACATGCATCTCATCCGAGACCTTTCTCCGCTCGCTGCACCCCTCGTGGAAGCAGACATATCTCACCCCGAGCGCAAAAGTCTCCCACCGGGCTGTGGCGGCCCTCGCGCGCCGCCGCTCGACCAGCATGCGCGCGTACCGCGTGATCTGCGCCTTTTGCTCGGCGCCGTCGAGCCATTTCGTCGTCGCCTCCTCGATCTGGCCGAGGAAGAACTTTTTGCGCCAGCCGAGCTTGATGCCGGGCACTTCGAGGCGGTGGTAGTGGTTGTAGGAGCGGCCCTCTTCCTCTGAGATGGCTTGCTTGTCCTTGGCTGTGGTGGTGGCTGCCGCGGGCTGTGCCGCGGTGGTGGTGGTGAAAGCGCGCAACCGTTCGTAGAACCATGCGTGGTGCTCGTCCGTGCCCAGGCTGAGGAGTAGGTCGATCGCGGGCTCGCTCTCGTCGAGGAGCGAGGTAATTTCCTTGAGGACTTCGAGAGTTGGGTCGCGAATCTGCTTGCTGCCGTCGACGAAGTGGCCGGAGCCGAGTTTGAAGGGTTTGAACGAGTAGCGGGATGGCGTGGTGATGGCCTTGGCAACCTCGGGGATGGAGATGGGGTTCTCCGGGTCGCTTTCCTCTTCGGCGTAGGTGCAAAATGCGTACGGGCGCCGCGAGCGCCGGGCCTCGACCTCGGTGCACCAGGCCAATGTTTGGCATTGGTACGTGTCGGTGCGAAATTCGCTCGACGCGGCTGATACTTGCGACGATGCCTGGGATAGGGAAGGGGCCGCGGATGGACCTGTCAAGGTGCGGGCGGTGGCTGTGACGGTGAATTTGGCAAAGGTATCGAAGAAGGAGCGGGTGCGTTTCGTGGGCCAGGTGCTCCGCCTGTATAGAAGTGGGAAGTCGATCGAAGACACGACCGAGGCGTCGTCGGCCAGCGGGATGGCCTTGTTCTGCCGATGAAACTCGTTGATGCAGTCATCGACGCCCTTCCCAAACATGCCGAGCATGATGGCTATCAAACCGCCAACGCTGGTGCCGGCGATGTAATCGAAGTAGTGGCAGGGCAAGTATTGCCCTTCCCGAAACACATCATCGGGGATCTGGTCGCGGGGTATCCTGTCAGTCTGTGTGCTTGCTGTGGCACGCGGCTCGAGGGACTGCTCGATGTGCTCTATCTCGCTCATCAAGGCCCGCAGAATTATGAGGGATGAGTATCCCCGTATCCCGCCGCCATCAAGAGTTAAGATGAGCCTTTTCCATGTTGTCCATGCCACGCTCAAGCCCGGCGAGGTTATGGCGGACCCGGGGCGCGGGCTGGTGGCATCGGTGCTGGTGGAGCTTTTCGGGGCGATTATCGAGACCCGAGTCAGCACCCGCTTCGGCTTTGGCCTGGACGAGCGGAGGGCAGAGACGGGTCCTGATAATTGAGGTTGGGGTTCTCCGGGAAGACTGGCGACGTCTGTCATTTCGTCTGTTGAATGTGCGAAGACTCAGAAATGACTGTGCTGCCAGTGAGTGGCAAGTAAGAGTTCAAGGACGATCGGTGAGAGAAAATGGCTCCAGCTGCGAAGGAATGGAATTCGTGGAAATCCGGCGTGGCGACGCGGCCCTGCTATAGAATGACGTTGGGCACGGCTTTGTTCCTGCTGAGCCTGTCATTCGTATGTCATCAGCCTATTATCGGGCCTCCTCGGTGGCTGATTTGCCGCTGAATGCGCCTTGCTTCAGCCACTTCTTCGGGGCTTCTAGCACGTGTTTGCGGTGGTCTCACTGGTTTGGGCCCTCGGAAACACGCAACATTTCAACCACCACCGATGCAAGCCGTGGAAAACAGCAGTTATCAATCTGACTGACAAACAGAGCAAAAGCGCCACCTCATTCTTGGGTCTTGCTTGCTGACTTTACAAAAATGGTGCTATGCAGTTTAGACTTGGCAAGGCTTAGATGTAACTTGGGAAATTCCAAAAACCTCAACTTTGGAATCAACGATTCACGACTGGCTGCCTCACGTGAAACTGCAAAAGTGACCACTTGCATGCAAAGTGAGAGTGGCCCGCAGCTTCCCGCTCTCATCACTGCCAGCCCCCGCTCCCGTCTTCCATGTCAGGCTCACAGCGACCGTGACTCATGAAAGTCGAAGTTTCCTTGGGTCAAGCACCACAGAAGTAGGATATTGCAGGTCGGCTCTTTTTAAATGCCAGTTTGATCTGTTTGGTTGCTACACAAGACAATACACACACCCTTTCTCTCTCATTTTATCCTTGGCATTTTTGTTGTTTTTGCTGTGCTGTTTTCACTTCCTCTTCTCTTCCTTTGGTGTGTACTAACAGTGCCTGCATCAAAGATACTTTACCGTCCCGCTCACCATGGAAGTCGCCTCGGGAGTCATATCTCTCACATGGGACGTGTTCGACAGCGCTGTCCGAAGTGAGTCGAAAATCACTATGTGCGCGGGCCAAGAATTGACGGCCAGCCAGTCTTCAAGTTCGTCACTGCCCTGGTTGAGATGCCAAGGGAGTATGAGCACTGCAGGCTGCAACTCATCATCGAGTATAACCGAGTTCTCGCTTGGGGCAAGGCGGCAGGCTTGGTTGATGTCCCCGAGGGTTCCAGTCTGAGCACCACTCTGGGGGCCGACGGCATCGAACTTGTTGCCATTGTGGCCCGGATCCAATGGCTCCTCTCGGAATTCAGGGACCTCAACGCCCGCTACGGCAACGAACTACCCCGGCTTGGAAAGGACGAGGAAGGAAATGAGAAGCAGGCCGACGAGCAGCCAACTGACATGGATGTCCTCAAGGAGGTCTCAAGCCTGGCCGTGTCGTACGAGGCAAAGAAGAGGGAGCGCAGGCACCTTCGGGGGACCAACCACATCCGCGATTTCTTTGACAAAACCGGGCGCAATACCAAAGACATTGTCACCCATCCAGCCCGGGTGCGGTGGGTAGCAGTCGATAAAGAGGCCTTCGAGGCGCTGCTGAAAGACCTCCACGCCCTGACAGAACGCCTCCATGAGCTCATGAGAGACCATCGCGGGCAGCAGATTGATAATATTACTGCCAAGACATACAGGGAGATGATCCTGACCAGGAACAACGTCCAAGAGTTGAGGGATATGTTGGATGCCGTCACGAGCCTGATTTCCACGTCGGCAGGTACCCGTAAGGAAAAGGAAGCCCATCTCAACGACAAGACTCTGCAAGACCTCATCCAGCTCAAGAAGCTCAGCCGTACCTCAGACGCCATCCTCGCCCAACTCAAGCTCGACGGCGGCCTTTGTGTTTACCACAGTTTGCTCGAGCTCGGCATCACGGTCCGCAATTATACCGACTCGGACCTTAGCGAAGAGTTTGAATGGAACGAGCACGAAGAAGAGAACCCCGAGTTCCTCCCGCGGCCACGGGGCATCCTCGCCACCGACGAAGGCGACGTTCCAGTCTGGATCGAGTGGAAATCCCTCGGCGACGCGCCGCCCAACTCGCCCAAAGACAAGGAGTCGGCCCTGCGGACGGTAGCCCTGGCCGAGATGCTCCACCTCCCCAAGCCAGCCTCCCTCCACGCGCCCGACTGTGTCGGGTACTTTGACGACCGCGACGTCTCTGGGGCGGACCGCTACGGGTGGATTTTCAAAATGCCCGAGGGCAGCGACTACGACACGCGCGTGGTGTCGCTACACGACATACTCGGCAACGAGCGCTTCAAGCCCAGCCTGTCGCAGCGCGTCACCATGGCGTCGAAGCTGTGCGCGACGGTGCTGAATCTACATGCTGTCAACTGGCTGCACAAGGGCATCTTCAGCGACAATGTCGTGTTTCACTCTGGCGGAGAGGATAGTGACAGTAACCAGGCGGGGCTCGGCTACAACCCCGAGAAGCCCATCATGTCCGGCTTTGAGTTCTCACGCCCGGATGGGACGCTCACCACGGCGAGGGACGTGGATATCGTCTGGGACCTGTACCGCTGGCCTGGCATCCAGCGGCAGCGGCCGACCGAGCGGAACTCGAGGAAGACGTATGATTTGTACAGTCTCGGCCTAGTGCTCTTGGAGATTGCCCACTGGGAGAAGCTGCACAAATTGATGCATCTAGGTGAGAAGGCGAAGAAGGGCAGCGATCCCAAGATACCGAATGTGCCGCTGGAGGAGTCCAAGATGGTGAGGGACTGGTTGCTGGGGGTCAAGTCAGGGGCACCGTTTGAGGCGGCCGGTCGGCCAAATCCGCTGAAGGAGCTGCGCAATATTGCTGGGGACCGGTACTGGAAGGTGGTGGACCGATGTCTATGGGCGCACGGCGAGAAGGGCTTTGGCGTGGAGGATCTGGCGGATCAGACGAATGACTCGGACGTGGGTGTGCTGCTGCAGGAGGCGTTTACGGAGCATGTGGTGGAGGAGTTGGGTTCTGTTCATATTTGAGAAGACAACTAATACCCTTTGCAGGCCGGTAGGTAGTAGTGTAGATGAAGACCACTGTCGTCAGTAGAGACCCTATATGTGGTCGGCCATCGGTAAATTCTCATCCAAGCTAAAACCCATCAGTATAGGTCGAAGCGATGCGTTGTAGGACGACCGAGAATTCAATTTATCTCGATCGCACAGCACATTCCGTCTATTAACTATACAAGGACATCTTCTACTCTAGGGTACAGTATTTGCTACAGTCCAGCCTTTTGTCTATCCCTCCTATCAAAACACACCCAGGGTATCACTCCCCCTTCCCCTTCGACCGCCACTGCGCATGGCGATGCAGCATGTAGTCCTTGCTCTGGATGCTCTTGTAGATGCCATAGAAGCCGCCTAGCGGCCACTGCTTCTTCAGCCAGTGCCGCTGCTTGGTGCCGGCTACGTCCGGGTCGACGTGAACCTTGTCCCAAACACTCGGGAGCGTGCTGGCGTTGTACTTTGCGCGCAGCTTATCGTACCACGCGCGGCCGCCGTACATGGACCAGAACTCGTCCTGCGGATAGTAGGTGTGGGCGTACAGCCACTTCATGCCGCCCAGCTCGCGCACCTTGTTCTCGAGCTCGCGGTTCTTCTTGACAAACTCGGCCGGGTCCGAGGGGCCCCAGCCCCAGACGCCGACGTTGAGCATCATGTCCTCCTCCTTCTTCTCGACGCCCTCGGGCAGGGTCGTGAACGGGTGGAAGGTCGGCGGGCCGCGTCTCTTGAGCGGGCACAGCCACAGCGGCCAGATGCCGAGCTCGGACGACGTGTAGTCGACGAAGCGCTCGGTCGTCTCAAAGGGCATGGCGACGTCCTGCACCACGAAGCGCGCGCTCTCGCCGGAGCCGTGCAGCGCGCGGTACATCATGCGCGTGTGCAGAAAGTCGTCGAGGAACCAGCGGAAGAACTTGGTGAAGGGCACAAACTTGAAGTACTCAAACGCCGCGGCGCCGACCCAAAATCCACCGCGATCATAGCGAAACAGGTACTCGGCGAGCGGGACGTAGTCCACGGGCGCCGCCTCCCCCTCCGCAACGGCGGCCGCCGTCTTGTCCTTGGCATGGAGATAAAACCACGGATCCCACGGCCCGCTAAACGTCTGCACCGTCCCGCCGCCCCCGGCCGGCATCTCGTCCGTCAGCCTCCCCGTCACCACCACACCATGATCCTTGGAAAACAAAATCCCATCCACATAATCATTCTCCCCCTTCCGCACCTCCTCCCTCACCGCCTCCACCGCCTCGGCCACACTCCCGACACGGCGATACCTCGTCTCGACAAACCTGCTCGCCGGCATCAACCGCACCTCCAAAAGCGTCGTCAGCCCCAACGTCCCCACCGCGCCGGCCGCACCGCGGAACTGACCAACAATATCAGTCAAATGATTCCTTTTTGGGGTGTCTCGGGAGCAGTTCGGGAGCACACTAGCCGTTTTGGGAGCGCAACGGCTCCCGAGACAGCATTGTGCTCCCGAGACAGCCATAAGGGGGAAGAAAGGGCACGAGTTTGACATACCAGATCCCCTTTGTCGCCATCAGGGGTAACCACCTCAGCGACCTCCCCATCGGCCATGACCATCTCGACCCTTGCCACGCTCTCATCAAAAAACCCATGCCGAAAACTACTGCTCTCCCCGGCCGTGCCCGCGTAGCCGCCGCCCGCGGTGATGCCCGGAAACTCCATCACGACGGGCGGCACGAGGCCGTGCGCGAGCGTGGCCTCGACGAGGCGGTCCATGGGCACGTTGGGCTCGACGAGGGCGACGCGGCGGGCGGCGTCGACGGACAGGACATGGCGGAGGGCCGAGATGTCGACGGTGGCGGTGGCGGTGGGCGAGGGCCGCGGGCGGGTCGAGTTGGTGCTGCCGTGGAAGATGCGGTAGGGCGAGCGGGACGCGAAGAGGGCGCGGACGGTGGAGGCGATTTTGGAGACTGTTGCTTTGTGGCGGTCCATTTTTGGGAGTTTTGGGGGTGGGGGGGGAAAGGGTTATTTTTGAGGGTTTTTTTTGGGTTGGTTTTTACATTGCGTTTTGTTTGGGTGGTGATGGTTGAAGTTGGTGGTTGAGGTGAGAGAAGAGGGACCTTGAAAAGGTTCACATCGGGATTTTTGATGTGGGTCCGTCGGCTCTTTCACTTGGCGCGCTCTTTCTCATGGGAACTCCTCACTCACTCAAAAACAACAACAATTGGCACAATATTTCTGTAACTTTGATTCATTTATATACGCTATATTAATGTTTATATATATATATATATTACACAACTGCCAACCTACCAAACCCGCGATCATGCCGCATCGGCAAGCACAGCCAGTCCCATGCTCATCAGCGCGAGAACCGCGAGACGGGATGGGCCCCTGACGGATAACGGAGGGCATCGCACCAACAGTCCAACAGAGGGCAACCCATTGAAGTCAGCACAGCTCGATTCGACCCGGATATTATCTAGGATACAATCCAACAACCCCTTATAATTAGTGTGTACACCACAACCACGCTCCAGTTTACCGTAACACCTATATATACTCACTCACCACAAAACGAGCCCCTTTCCCCAACCTAGGCGCCTAGTTAAAAACGTCACAACTTGGCAACCCCCTCCCCCAGCAGCACCCCCCGTTCCCTCGCCCCCTTCCAAACCCTCCCCAACACCACCTCCTCAGACTCAGTCCACAACTCCCCCGGCTCAATCCGCACCTCCTCCAACGTCTTTGCGCGAACCGTCACAAACCGACTCCCCCCCTTTTCCTTCCCCTCTTTATTACTCCCATCATCATTATCATGATCATCACCATCACCAACAACAACCCCCCTCAAAAAACCAGCCCACCCCTCCAAACACCGTCTCGCCTCGGCCAACCCAGGAAACAACAAGCCAAAACAATGCGGCATGGCCTCAAACTCCTCCAGCACCACCCTCACCCCCTCGCGCCACATCTTGTGCGCCACATACTTGTCCTCGTCCGCCAACAGTTCCCAACCGGTACACACATAGACGGGCGGAGCCCCCGCCCAGGAGCGGGCCAGGATCAGGCTGACGAGCGGGTGGGTGAGCAGGTCGTCGGCGGCAAAGAGGTGTTTTCGTGGTGGGGTGGCGGGCCAGGCCTGACAGGGGGGCCGGACGGCTTCGCTGGCGAGTTGTTGGTGCAGGGTGGGGAGGTAGTCGAAGGGGGCGTTGGTTTTGGTGGAGGGGGAGGTGTCTTGTGTCACAAGGCCCGAGGATTATTAGTTAGTTGGATTTCTAAGTCTTGTTTTTGGGGATGTTTCGGGGGGGGGGTAAAATAAAAAGTGGCCGTTTCTTTTTAGGAGCGCAACGGCTCGTGAGACGGCTGTAGGCGGAAGAAAAAAAGAGGCGGGATTTTTGAACGTACGGAAGATGTCGAACCAGGGGGAGTGTACGGCTACACCGGCTGGGAGGGGCAGGGGGCGGGCGGTGCCGTGCCAGGGGATGTGGTGGGCTTTTTGGCGTAGGTGGAGGAGAAGCTGGAGGAGGCAGAGAGCTAAGTGGCCGCCGGCACTGGAAGGGGGTTGTTAGTAGATGTGGTTCAGGTGAGGGTTGAAGGGGGGAAGTTGACCTGTCGCCGGCAAAGACAATGTGTTCTGGCTTGACGGGCTCGTGAAAGGCGCCCTCTGGTGGGTAGAGCAGAGCGAGATATGACATCAGGGCGTCCATTAGGGCGGCGGGAAACGGGTGCTGCGGTGCGAGGCGGTACCGCACCGAGTACACCCTCCCGCCCGTCAGCTTGGCCAGCGTCTTGGTGGTCGGGCGGTGGGTCGCCGGGTCCATCATGTAGTAGGCGCCGCCATGGAAGTACAGCACCGTTACGGGGGTCTTGACCTCCTTCATCAGCTCGCCGTACAACTCCTCCTGCGACACGTCGGGCAGCCGCGAGTCCGAGGTTGCGTCGGCGCGGTACCCGGTCCACTCGGCCTCGACCGATGCCGGGTCTGACATCTGGTAGGTGGGCGGGGCGAACTGGGGGTCGCGCAGTCCGTCGATGGCCGCGGCAATGGCATCTTGCAACCCGGTCTCCCCAGCCGGAGGAAGCGGGCAGGCGTAGGTGCTGACCCAGATCTTGCCCTTGAGCTTCGGAGCCTTGGCCGCCATCTTCTGTGTCGCTGTGATGGTCTTGGGGGTTGAGGGGGTGGCGATGGACCGGATCACGGAGACGGTGAGCTCGGTCCGCAAGTCGAGGTATTTCGACTGCTGCGAGAGGCGTAGCATATGGAGGAGGGCGACCCGCACCATGAGCGGGACCTTGGTCAGCAGCGCGAAGAGCATGTTCCGGTTCTTGTCCGTGGGCTTATCGACGGGTTGAGGCCCCGGAACAGGGTCTTGGGCTGTCATTGTGGAGAATGTAGAGGGAGTGATGATGTTGAGAAGTAATGAGGTACAATAAATAGGGGGTTATTACAGGTTCATGACGAGAAGATGGTAAACGAGGTTGATCATGAAGGGCGGGGGTGGGGATGGACTTGTATTTAAACTACGTAGATCTTTCATGTAGTTACTGTGTAAAAGTCCAAAAACGTGCCTTTGTAGCGAGCGAGCGAGCCTGTCAGGATGACTGGAGTTCGATCCCTGTGTTAGCATCATCGAAGACGGCCCACTTGCCATCCGAACTCCGACAAATCGCTGCAGATGCCAGGCGAGCCAGGCTCGGCTGCCAACGGGGACGCACCGAAGCCCAGCAATGAAACGTGGGAAGATGATAGATCGGACGGGGCCATGTCTAGATTCGCTCGAGATTCGATGAAAAAAGGGAACGAGCCTCGGCAACGCGGTTGGTGCAACGCCGATTCCCCAACGGCCCCTAGCCCCACAAACGCACGAATTAGTTGCTCTCTCCCTCTCGCAAGCCTTCCCTTTCAAAGGAATTGATGCCGAAACCGCCACGGACCGTGACCCTCAGCGGCCTTCGTCAACAACAAAGGGCAGGACGGGAATGCGCTGCATTTGATGCGAGGCCAATGGGGAAATTGGATCCACTCGACCCTTCACTTCAATGTGGCGGCCTGTACATCTGTAACTGTTCTGTAATGCAGAGCATGCTGTCGCATCTGCAGTACCTAATGATCCTATGCACGCGTACCATGCGGGTGTTGTGTAGCTCATCACCGGTCATATCCGCGCCATCGATTAGGGGCAAATAATGGTTTTTGACAGTAGTATCTTTGGCGAGATGCAGCGGACTACTGTTGGTGCTGGGAATAAGATGGACACGTCTTGGAAGAAGTACGGATAGACGTCGCAGATTCATCATTCTATGCACGTACAACACATGATATCTCGAGGTACATACCGTAGGTTAACTTGGCTACTAGACAGGCGTGTATCAGATGAACTCCTTGCCCAGTTCCCAATTGCCTAGGTGCTTCCCAACGATGTAATTGACCACACCCGTGTAACCTACCGCCTCCTCCACTGGGCAGACGCGATCAAGGCAGGAGCATTCACGGGCACGACGCTTCTCTCATACGCCTCCCTCTCTCCTCTCGGCCAGGGCAAAGGTTTATGGGCTGTAGATTGCGGGGCGATGTGCTCAGCAAGTTCTATACCTGGTGTGTGAGTACCTTACGTAGTCACCGTCCGTCCCATCTGGCTCACCTCGGTGAAGGCTTCAGGTGAAACTGTTGCATTTACATGCGCCATTAGCATTTAACTCCGGGAAACAAACTTATGTGAACCGCTTGATGATAATCCCAAGTGCCCAACCAGCATAAGACCAATTCATACAGCCATATATCCTCCAATAGCCGCGTTGCAGCGTGTTATACACATTCAGCTCGCCTGAAGCCTGGAATTCATCACAAGCCCCCCCCCGATCACTTCCTGGTAAATGACATGCGCTCATACGCTCCCCGAAGCCTCTTGCGTCTCTGTGCTGCTTCCAGCATCAACACCATTCACAACCGGCGAGCCTGGTGACCCCGCGCTCTTGGCCGCCATCATCTGCCATGCGGGGATCGCCTTGGACTGCATGCCGCTACTGAACGGCGAGCTTCGGTTGGCGCCGGAGAGAAAGTCCTGGTTGGCAGGCTTCGGCTCCTCCTTGGGCTCGGCGACTGCATTCTCAGCAGCCGGGGCCGGGGTGACGGCCGGGCTGGTTAGCGTCACGTTTCCGTTGGCCCCCGGGCGCAGGTAGTTGCTGACGCTGTTCGACGTCGCCGTCGGGTTCATGCGCTGTGTGATGAGCGTCTTCAGGCTCTTCAGCTCCGCGTTGACCTCCCGCAGCCGCGTGTCGGTCAGGTCCTTCTGGTTGGCGAGCCCCCGCGAGATCGAGTCCTTGAGCCCCCCCACGTCGTCCTGCAGGCGCTGCGCCTTGCCGTCCTGCTGCTTGTTTGCCACCTTGAGGTCGTTGATGACCGTCTCGAGTTCGTTGAGCGCCGTGTCTAACCTCTCTGTGCGTTCCTTCTCCGACGCCTTGAGAGTCTCGGTGTCCTTGGCGAGTTGGTCGACGAGGGTAAACGTCTTCTCGAATTGCTCGTCGATCGACTTCTTGTCCTGCTCGAGCCGCTCCGGTGTCGGTGGCGCAATCAAGGGGTAGACATAACGCTACCGTGTGTTAGCTCGTTGCAAGCACATGCGACCGGACCCGGCGTCTGCTCACCTTCCCCAGGCTGAAGAGTCCGTACGACACACCGCTGACCACGGTTGCCATGATGAACCAGTCCCTCCAGTCCCGGCGTGGGACCGTCTGCGGGGGCGGTTGTTGCCAGCCATACGGCGGATACTGCGGCGGATATTGTCCATAGTATTGCGGCGGTTGCGCACCGGCGGGTGCTGTCTGGGGTGTGTACGCTTGCGCCGGAGCGCCGACTCGCCCGAGGGCGGCATTGATTTCTTCCTGCGTGAGATTCTTGGCCTGAAGAAAGGCGACCTTCTTCTCGACTGGAGATGAGGCAACGCTGGGGTCTTGTAGGACTGAAGGACGGAGTGTTAGCTGGCTTTGCGCACCCTTTTGACCACCCGTACTTTGGACCAATTCTAGCGGGAGGAAGAGAGAACTCACACTGGGCCGCCGAAGCGACCAGATCCTCGCGGATAGCCATTCCCGATATTGTTACTCGGACAGATCTCGTCCGCCACACTCTCGGCAGTCTCTTGACCAAACTAGAAAGTGCGAAAGTGAGTTGCGCAAAGACGCGCCGGATGGTTGATGATGGACGGGAAATGGAATGGCGGATCACAAGCCGAGGTTCAGCACCGGCAGACCGTGCGCTCCACTGCAGCGGATGCCAAGCGCGGCCAGCCGTGACCCTCCCCGGATTGGAATGCCCGGCATCACGTGCTGTGTTGAAGATGGGTGGATGGCCTTGTCTTGGCTCGTCTGGGACCCGTTCTTCAGAATGTAACCGTTCTGCAGGGATCCCATCGCGCCCAGCCAAGCCCCGCAGTTTGTTTACCTGAGCAACCGACGCACCGTACCACCTAACTAATTTCGTCCCTCTTTTCGTGACACAGAAACATCCCACTCACCACCCTTTGCTCGGGTTTCTACCGCGTACGAACTATCCTCGAATCTCACAACTGATGCGCTTATCCAACTGGAACCGAATTCGCCCAAACAACCTGGCTCGGACGCCTCATCCTGAATTGTCGCTGGGCGCAAAGGAAACGCCTTGTAGCTTTTGACCATGTCGCAAGACAGCAATAATCTTTGGAGTGTCCGACGACCGCGGGAGGTGCGATTCCCCATGGCCCTCACACACGGCACGGTTGTTGCGACAATGAATGCTGAC
Organism: Chaetomidium leptoderma; assembly: GCA_033296705.1. Lineage (NCBI taxonomy): Eukaryota > Fungi > Ascomycota > Sordariomycetes > Sordariales > Chaetomiaceae > Chaetomidium > Chaetomidium leptoderma. The sequence continues at coordinate 31,111 of MU856914.1, read as the reverse complement.
GAACACAGACCCTAGCAGGACTCAATGCCAACTCGGGCATCCCACAACCCCCCTCCGCCATGAAGCGATCCAGCACCATTGGCAGCGCCAGCCATGGCCGGTCCATTTCCGCGTCGCGGCACTCGCTCGCCACGTCGCGCCCGAACCAGCCCATGTTCCAGCGGTCCTCGTCCGGCACGAACCTGGCAGACATCGGCCTGTCGTCGGTCAAACGCGCCTCCGTTGCTGGCTACAACACCAACACCACAGCGTCGATGAAGTCGTACCACACCCCCGGTCCGTCGACCGACAATGACCGCCGCAGCAGTGTCTACCGCCCTCGCCCCTCGGCGGCCGCCGGCCCCATGGGCGGCCAACAGAGTTTCTTCCAGCAAGCGCCCCAGGCCGCCGGCGTGCCACGAGACCCGCGCCCGCTCAAGGATAGGTCATACCAGGGCCGGCTCGGCCAGGAGCTGATCGAGTACCTGGCCAAGCACAACTTTGAGATGGAGATGAATCACAAGCTGTCAGACAACTTTATCAAGTCGCCAACACAAAAGGATTTCAACTACATATTCCAATGGCTTTACCACCGCATCGACCCGAGTTACCGCTTCCAGAAAAACATCGACCAGGAGGTGCCGCCACTACTAAAACAGCTACGATACCCCTACGAAAGGAGCATCACCAAGAGCCAGATTGCGGCGGTGGGAGGTCAGAACTGGAGCACATTCCTGGGCCTGCTGCACTGGATGATGCAGCTAGCCCAGATGCTGGAGCGGTATTCGGTCCACCAGTATGACGATGCGTGCTTGGAGGCGGGAGTCGATGTCGCGGGCGATAACATCATTTTTGACTTTTTGACCAACGCCTACCAGGACTGGCTCAACATGGACGACGAGGCCGGAGACGAGGACGTGGAAAGGGCCTTGGTACCACACGTCCAGGGGATGGCGCGTGCATTCGAGCGGTCCAACGCCAAGTACATCCAGGAGTCGGAGATGCTCGAGGGGGAGCATGCGCGGCTGCTCAAGGAGATCGAGGATCTCGAAAAATCGACGCCCGACCCGGCCGTGCTCGACAACCATTTTAAGATCATGGAGGAGGACAAGGCCAAGTTTGAGGAGTACAACACGCTGGCCATGCAGCGGTCAGAAAAGTACGAGAGCCGGATCCACGTCCTGCAGGAGGAGCTCGACAAGTTGCAGGGCGAGCTGAAGGAGGCCGACGACGAGCGGCGCCGGCTGCAGGACGCTGTCGACGACCAGGGGATCAGCATGCAGGATATCGACCGCATGACATCGGAACGGGAACGTCTGCAGAAGAGCATCGAGTCGGCGGGCCAGCGGTTGGAGGGCTTCAAACGAAAGGTGGCCGACAAGGAGATGGAGGCCAGCCAACGACTGGACGAGCTCGAGCGCATGGTCGACCGCTACAACACGGGCGCGTACCAGATCGGCCTGATCCCATCCACGGCGGTCAACGCCAAGGGCCGGGACTACGAGCTCCAAGTGACGGTCAACGAAGGCCCCAACTTCACGTCGTCGCAGCTCGGCGGCTCGTACGGGGCGGGCGACAGCGACCGGCTCCTGGCGGACCCCGTGACGGGCTACCAGCCGGCGCACGTGCTCAACCTGGACCTCCGGGGGCAGGTTAAGAACAGCTTCCTGGCGCTGCGCAAGGATGTGTCGGAGCGGCGCAAGGCGGCGCTCGACGCCATGATGGAGGACCACGACCTGCTGGACCGCGCCAAGGAGGCCATCGAGGACAAGCGCAACGAGGTCGAGGCGCTCGAGCACCGCGTGCGCGCCGCCGAGGAGGAGTACGAAAAGACCAAGGAGGTCACGACGGCCCAGAAGCTCGCGTCCGACGCCCAGATTGAAAAGATGGAGAAGGAGCTCGTCAAGATGCGCGCGCAGCTGTCCGAGTCGGTCCAGCTCATGGAGCAGAGGGAGATGAATACCAATATTGAGTGAGTCGGCCTTTTTTCTTTTCCTTTTTTCTCTTTTTTCCTTGCTTTCCTTTTTCTTCCCCCTTTTCCCTCCTTTTTTTGGTTTTCGAGTTTTTTGTTCTATAACCCGGTTTTGGCAAAGCTGACACTTTTTCTTTCCTCAAAACAGGTACGAACAACTCACCCTGCGGGCCAACGCGCTCCGCGAAGAGCTGCACACCGAGACGATGCGCATGCTCAACGACGTCATCAAGTTCAAGATGCACGTCCAAAAGGGCCTGGAGGAGTACGAGAGCTTTGTGGCTGACGAGCTGGAGAACGAGCTTGGCAGCGACGAAATGAGAGATGATACCCAGGCCATCGATATGTAAACGTCCCCCTTTTTTTTCTACTGGCTTGTTAGTTACGTTTGGGGTGTGTTGTCACTACTTGGGGTTGGGGACGCCGGGAGGAGCTTGTGCATTTCTGGTTTGTGTGGATGGGACGGCTGGTCAAGACCTGGGGGTGTCGGAGGCGCAACTGGGTTGGATGGATGTTTATTGTACCTGAGGGAATGAGAGATTGAGGTTTTACGCAGGTTGGATTCGGAAATGTTCTCGTGGAGTTTTTGGGGTTGGTTGGTACGGGTTATGTGACAAAGAAGCAGGACGACGGGAAGGGGTTTGCTTTCTATTTTTCTCTTTTTTAAAAGGGCGCATTCCACACCCGGTTGAACATGGTATAACTAACAAGAAACTCCTGGCGTGTTGTGTAACGGAGAATCCGCTTCTCGTCTGGGTATTTCTCGACTTAAGGTAGGGCATACGATAGATGTCGCTTCTCATCCCTCCCAACATCCCCCACTGCCACAGCGCCCGGCCCATCCTCCCCCCCCTCACCTCACCACGCAGGATCCTCTAGCCTCTTGAACAAGGCAACATATTTCTGCCCCTTGTGCCTCTCCACCTTCTTCCCCTCCTCCGTCTCGGTGCGCATGATGGCGACGCACGGGTCCGCCTCCTGCTCCGCCTCGGACACGCGCTCAAACGACGGGTGCGCGTCCAGGTGCTGCACCATCCACTCGTGCAGATCCGGGACGTCGGTGATGGTGTAGACGACGCCGCCGGGCCGCAGCACGTAGGCGTACTCGGCGTTGAGCGTGGTCGAGACGATGCGCTGCTTGTGCTTGCGCGTCTTGAAGTGCGGGTCCGGGAAGCAGATGAAGACCTTGGCGAGCTGGCCCTTGCGGAAGAAGTTGGGCAGGAACTTCATGGTGTTGGCGCGGAGCACGCCCACGTTGCGGTAGAGTTTGGTGTCTTGGTCCTGGGCCCGCAACGCCTTGATGCGGTCCTCGACGAATTGGGTGACCGAGACGCGGATCTCGAGCCCGAGGATGAGCGTTTCGGGCATGGTGGGGCCGAGGGCGATCAGCAGGCCGCCGAAGCCGCAGCCAATGTCGGCCACTTCGACGTCTTTGGATATCCTTTTGGGCCGGAGTGGCGCGAGGTCTTGTTGGTCTGACGGGGTCTCGGGGGCTGGTGTATGCTGGTCTTGCGGCTCGTCGTCGACGACATAGTCTGGGTAGAGTGATGACCAGTCCATTTGGTCTGGATGTGGGGGGCTGTATTCCCATCAGCCTCGCGAGCCCCCAAAAGTGACTAACAAGCCCAACTACAAACTTACTATATTAATTGGTGGTCCGAGAACGGGTTGGCATGGGCCCGTTGGCGGTAAAACTTCTTTCTCGGGAGCTCCGAGATGCCTTCCTGGCTCCTCATGGCCGCGCGATAATCCTCGCGCTTTTGCCTCTTGTCTTTCTTAATTTTGTCGCCGCCCATCTTGTTGGATTTGCGGGAATTTCCCTTATGAGACTCTGATATCGACAGTACTGAAGAGTGTATGTGTTGCTGCTCGTTGTGTGATCACGATGTAGAGAGTATGAGAGTTGCGAGGTTGTGAAAGACGAAGAAACGCAAGACTCAATTCTTGGGATCCACTAAATTTTGACTCCAACGTGGGGGCGGCTTCTGTCTGAGTCTGACCCCTGTTTGCGCAGCGCAGGACATTAGGTGCCCCGCTATCGGCATCATACCCAGCGACATTTTGATGAAATGGACTTCGTACCCCGCGATTTGCTCCAACACTCCATATCACAAACTTGAAGTTGCAATTCGATACTTCTTCCGCTGTCTTATCAATAAAAAAAAACACAATGGCTGCAGCTTCTGTCCGGCAGGTCAACATTGCCATCATCGGTAGGCCACCCACACATAAGAACATGCCGTTCCCCTTCCCCCCAAAGCTAACACAACAACAACAAAACAACAGGCGCTGGCGGGGTAGGAAAGTGTTTCCTGTCCCAGCTCCAGCAGCTCGCCGCCCGCCGTCCCAGCCCGAAGCTCGTCCTGACCTACATCTGCACGAGCAAGAAGGCCCTCTACAGCACCGACCACACGGCCATCGCGCTCGACGACAACGTCTCGTCGGCCCTCGCCTCGTCCCAGCAGGCCCCGCTCGCGCTCGGCAAGCTTGTCGACTTCCTCGGCGCCTCGGGCGCCAAGACGGTGCTCGTGGACAACACGAGCTCGCAGGACGTGGCCGACGCGTACCCGCTCTTCCTGGGCCGCGGCATCAGCATCGTGACGCCCAACAAGAAGGCGTTTTCGGGCGCCTACAAGCTGTGGCAGGCCATCTTTAGCGCGGCCGAGCAGTCCGGTGCCAAGGTGTACCACGAGTCGTCGGTCGGCGCCGGGCTGCCCGTCCTCTCGACGCTCCGGGACCTGGTGGACACGGGCGACGAGGTGACCAAGATCGAGGGCGTCTTCAGCGGCACCATGTCCTTCCTCTTCAACTCGTTCGCCCCGACCTCGGGCTCCGGCGGCCAGTGGTCGGCCGAGGTCAAGAAGGCCAAGGCGCTGGGCTACACGGAGCCCGACCCCCGGGACGACCTGAACGGGCTGGATGTCGCGCGGAAGCTGACCATTCTCGCGCGGCTGGCTGGTCTGCCCGTCGAGTCGCCGACGGCCTTCCCCGTGCAGAGCCTGATCCCCAAGGAGCTCGAGTCGGTGGCCAGCGGGGACGAGTTCCTTGAGAAGCTGCCGGCGTTTGATGCGCAGATGGAGGAGACCAAGGCTGCGGCGGAGAGGGAAGGCAAGGTGGTGCGGTTTGTGGGCAGCATCGACGTTGCCACGAAGCAGGTCAAGGTCGGGCTCGAGAAGTTTGACCTGTCACACCCCATTGCGGCGCTGAAGGGCAGCGATAACATCATTAGCTTCTACACTAAGCGGTACGGAAGCAACCCGCTGATCATCCAGGGCGCTGGTGCCGGCGGCGATGTGACGGCAATGGGTGTGACAAGCGACCTGTTGAAGGTGCTTGCTCAGATCGCTTAGCCAAACAACGACTACGCCCGCCGCTACACCCGCCTAGCCAAGATATATTGGATTCAAAGAATTCATCCCCTTCCTTCCAATGCCGCCTTCCCTTCAGTGCCGTACATGCCGGCATCTACGGCGCAGTGCCGTGGTTATCATTTCGTCTTTGCGGTTGAGTCACCCATTCGTCGGCGCGGGTCCACGAGTGACCCGTTCGGAACGGTGCCGTCTATCAATAGTCTCGGGGGGTCGGCAGCCACATGCATGCGGGTTGCGGGTCTATCACGCCAGCTTGCAGCGGCGAGTCTCCAAAACCAGAGGATCACGTCGTAGATGACGAGCACGATGATGGGTACGATTGGTGTGAGCGCAAGAGTGATCTGGCCACCGAGTTCGGTCAGCGACAGGCCAAGCCAAGGTCGGGAGAAGGGAGGAACTCACAAAGAAGCTGGATATCATGCGGGTGATGTAGTGGTATTCTCGCGGGATGATGCTTAGCTCGGTAAGCCAAACATACCAGCCGTTGGCAGCGGAGTCGGTCATTTTCGGCGCGTCGTCCGAACTCCCAAAGGGGCGGGCGAGATTACAGTGCTCGGGCCGGCCCGCCGCAGACGCAGTTTTGGTAGCAGTAGTGTATGTTATCTAGCAATGGAGAAGCTGCTGATATATGTCGTCGTAATCGAGCGATGGCTGGGGCGCGCAGCGAAAATGAATGCCGTGGAGGACGGGCTGTCGAGATTCGAGAATTGTCCGAGGCCGCTCAGCTGACTTTTGGTCCAGGGCGACGTTGCATATTCTCCGCGCGAGCGAGATCAACTTCCATCAGGGCGAACCTCACTGCGGAAGCTTTTCGGATGAGACGAAGGGATATTCTTGGGCGGGATGCAAACGCGACGAAAGGGGGGTTGCTGTTTGCGATAAGCCGCCAAATCGGGAACCAGGGATGGAGCGAGGCATGACCCGTCCGAAGTTGCTGTCATCCGCGCTTCCCTGCTGGTCCCGAATGACGCACAAGCCGCTGGTCATCTTGGCGCCAAGTACAGGGTTGACAGGGACTGCCTTTGGAGCTGCGACTTTTGGGTCTGGACTTCCCTACACACCATGCAGCACAACGGCCGCAAGGGTGCATTGAAGAAGTACATTGAACCTCGAACAAACATTCGGGAACTTTTGCGTCCCCCAAGCTACCATCGACAAGATGCCGCAAGATCCAAACTTGTACGGCCAGCCGCCACCCAAGCGGCAAAAGAAGGAGATCGTCTCGTCGACCTCTGTCGCCTTCACATCGCAACTGAGCTCCCTCCTTGCCGAGCCCGCCACCAGCACAGCGCCCTCAGCTGCTTCCGCTACCACAACCGCCGCCGCCCGAACACGCCGAGCGAAACTGAAAACGGACGAGCTCTCCAAAACCAAAGTCAAACGCAAAGACGCCTCCACCACCGAGCCCAAAGACAGCAAGAAACTCTCCCTCAAATCCCCCTTCGGCACAGAAGAGAGCAAGGCCGAGCGCGAGTTCGCCCGCCGCAAGATGGAGTCCAAAGCGCGCCTGTACGCCGCCATGCAACGAGGCGATTACATTGGCCGAGAAACAGGCCTCGTCGACTTTGACCGGAAATGGGCCGAGTCCCAAGCCGCCACCACCAACAACAACAACAACCCAGCATCCTCCTCGGACTCAGACCCGGACGACGACGACGACGAAACCAACATCGACACAACCCTCCACGAACACACCGACGAATTCGGCCGCGTCCGCCACCTAACGCACTCCCAAATCCTGCGCCTCCAGCGCAGCAACGCCTCGGCCACGGAGCTCGAGCACATGTCGGCGCGACCCAAGGCGCCCGAGACGCTCATCTACGGCGACGCGGTGCAGGCCGAGGCTTTTGCGGCGCGCGACGGCGCCGACACCATGGAGGCGCTCGCGCGCAAGCGCGACCGGAGCGCCACGCCGCCCGCGGCCACGCACTACCGCGCCGACGGGGAGATACGCACCAAAGGGGTGGGGTTCTACCAGTTTAGCCGGGACGAGGGGACGCGGGAGGCTGAGATGGGGGCGCTGGCGGAGGAGAGAAGAAGGACGGAGGGGCTGAGGCGGGAGAGGGAGGCGAAGGCGGAGGGGAGGAAGAGGGAGATTGAGGAGAGGAGGCGGGCGTTGCTGGAGAGGAGGACGAAGAAGATGGCGGAGAGCTTTTTGGAGGGGTTGGAGAAGGACTTGGTGGGGGGTGGCCCGGGTGGGGGTTGAAGTTGCGGCTTTTGATTCTCACCGGGTTTGGGTAGTTGAAGGTGACTCTGGGAGCATCCATTGTTCAGGAAGCTATTGTCTCTATTGTCTGGAGAAGTCGAGCCCCTCGTCGCTGTCTCGAGAGCTGTGGGTTGAACAAGTATCAACCCTAACCCTTAGCTGCTCCCGGCGGCCACTTGAACCCCTTTGACCGCCCACAAGGTGAATTCATCTTGACAGTAGGGTTCGAAAAACCATTCGTCTATTCAACGCGCCAAGATGTTTCTAATTCATCTTGTGGCGGTGATCTTCATTGCGGAACTATGTAGTACCGAATAGTCTCTGAGTGTTGGTCACAGCATGAGGAAGGCTTCAGTGATTTCAGCTCTGACGGGGACCTGAGCTGACAAAGATCGGCAGCGGCTAGCCTGACATACATAGCCCGATGAGTCTCGGTAAGCCCCATCGCAGGGAGGTATAAGACATGGCGGTCGCTTTGAGTGCTGCCTAGCCAGAGCCTTGCCAAGAGGTTCGAATGTCTTGCTAGTTGGATTGTTAGGGTCCCGATTCAAGGGGCTCTCCCCGGTTGTGATCAGAAGTAACATTATGTCGCTGTCCTTGGGCAAATTTGAAAGCCCGGAACATTCAGTACAGTCGCCAGGGAGGACGTTTGAAACTTGATAATTCAAAGGCGGACGGCTGATTCATACACATCAACCCAGGTATCCATCCTGACAGTTACTAGCCGATCATACACCGAAATCGTCGTGCTGGCAGCTGCATAGCGCCGTTTCAGACAGTCAGGCTCTCAGCACGTTGGATCAACTACCTTCCTGAAGAAGAGAAGTATGTGAGACGGACTAGCCAGCTCATCCGCATGATTCACCCGTACTATTATTGGTCAGAGCCACGTCTGTCAGATTTCGGGTTGAAATTGATATGGTCCGTTGAATAATGCACTTCCCACGACAACGCCACAGAATCAATGGGACCATGTACATGCGAGTAGCAATCGGAACACTTGGGGTCCCCCTCGAGGGAGGTCGAATGCCATCATCATGATTTCTGCCAACAACGATAGACTACCAGCGAAAAGGCGCGAAAACACACATGATGGGCGGCAGCACTGCAATAATTGTATTTTTTTGGAGCATTGATGTTCATATCGTGAGTGGCAGTTAAGGACGCCGACGGCGAGGATGGCAGCCAGGGACTTGATGGAAACCATTCTGCCTGTTGGATAGAGATCTGTTGGGAACTTGAGAAAAGGGTCAAGGAAGCACTGTTGCGATGGGTGACCGGTTCGGCTCAGGGCTGTGCCAGAGGCTGGTTGAAAAAAGGCCCTTTGCTCCCCCTCTTTATACTTCTTTCCCCTCTTCCTATTCCAAACCAGCCCTACGTAGAGAATGCCTTCCGTTTTGCTGTTTCTAGGTCTCAGAACGGAATCTGGGCTGGGTTGTTCTCGCTTGTATCCCCCAAAGGATTTACAAAGATCTGATCAAACAACGCTGGCACTTGTGTGGCATTCAAACCGGCCGGCTGCCTAACGGAGATGATAAGGCTCCCTGACCCGGAGGTCGGCGCAGTAAAGGTTGCGCTGTGCTTTTCGTAGTAGGCGCCGAAGCGGCAGCCCGAGTCGGAGTTGTTGCTGGGGTCCGCACAAGACGGGCATACCGGGGCCCAGGGGAGGATGGTGACCCCAGAGAGCGACACCTGAAACTGGATCCCGAAATCGCCCGATCCGGTCCAGAAGTCGCAAGCGGTGGCGATCCTAGAAGATGGTGTTATTGGAGGTCCAGGGTGCTCAAGGGGGAACACGAGGAGTTTGCTCACCGTAATGTGTACTCTGTCGCCGGGCAGAGCTTAATGTCCTGCGTGATGGTAGACAGTCCCCCAATCACCGGATCGAAGCGGCATTGGCTAATCGCGGTTGCATGGAGCTATCAGCATTTCGTCCAATCTTACTTTTTCAACAAGCCAACATACATCGAGCGTGGATCTCCCCACGCGCCGCTCATATCCGCCAACGAGTAGCCCACAGCAGGGACGCAGCCTGGGACGCCTGTTGGCACGGCAATCACCCACGGCCTGATGTCGATATTCCTGCTGTCAGCCGCCGGCTGACCGTAAAAACTCGGGTTCTGAATCACTTGGCTGCTCGGGCAGGCGGGCGGCGTGTACGTCGGGTTGGAAACTTGGTCGGCACAGTAGCACGCGCTGGACAAGCGCTGTGGGTAGCAGGTCGTTGGGACAAAGGTCGGCGTCGGTGCGGCAGTGCCATACTGGGCCGCTGTGTACGAGCGACAGAAATCAAGTGCACTGGAGCTGTGCTGGCGCAGTGCCCTGAGACAATTGTCGCCGTTACAAGTATCGGCGGCCGTAAAGGAGTTGAGAAAGTAAAGGATCGCAACGAGGAAGAATGTCACCGGCGCCATGCTTGGAAAGGGCCACTTGACCAGGAGCCTGGTAGGAGGAAAACACTTCGATACAGGGCGAGCTGCCGAAGAGCAAGTTGCCACCTCTTTCAAGGTAGCACTGGCATGCTTCCAGTCAGCATTCCATGCTTCGACCCGGTCTCTCCTGCACGGCGGGATTCTTGCAAGTTATAACATACTCTATGGGTGACTATCTAATTAGCCGCAAGAGTGGTATGCATATGTTGGTTGCATAAGCGCGCCACTATTGACCAATATTGACTCAGCTGAGATCCTTCTGCTTATTTGGGAAGCGGGGTAAGCATTCGCTGCTCTGCTTTTGTGGCTCGCTGGCTCCAGTGTCGCGCGACCTCACCCGAGTCGGGGTAAAAGCAAAAGCTGAAAGCTGTGATAGTTAGTGGCGCCGCCCTCGTTTGTGTTGCAATTGCACGAGAGATTAGGCTCTTAAAGGTAGATCCATCTGCACTCAGCCCTAATACGACACCGCTAAAATAGACCGGCAGGGTAGAGTAAGCTTGGTCATCTCGAAAACGGCTCGGTCCGGACAACTGGATTATCGGACATCTATAGCCTCCATTGACTGACCCAGCAGCACCACCCCCATCACCCGCCTCCCAAAAGCTCAATTGGGCTTTCGGACCGGCTTGGTTAGTAAAGAAAACATTCCGCGAAGACCAGTACCACTGATTACGAGTTTCTAAGCATCCTGACGGTTGAAGTCGCATATAACGTGCTCATCATTCGCGACTTCATGTTCCACACGATGACAAGGTCAGCTGCAGCATCAAAGAGAAATTGTTTTTCGAACCCGGAAACAAAGAGCTATGCTGATGTTTAGCCCCATGGTCTGCCGCTTCTCTCCGAAGGAATACTGTGAATACTTCGACGACTCTTCTGGGGTTTCTTGTTCACTACATCCCCCCTTTCCTTCTGGGGTTGATGGGTGATTATAACCCCTTAGGTACTACTAGTAGTATCACACATTCTTGATTCGTGGACCACATCAACGAACCATCCAGAAACCCTCGGGTTTGTTTGCCATTCCCATCCAGTCATAGCCTCCTTCATTGACAACTAAATATATACTCCAAGTAACGTTACTAGTTCGTTCGTTCCCCATTTCACCCTTCCAACCATAAATCCACCACCCCACACTGGCACACAACATGTGCCCTCCCAAGTCTGTCCTTCCCATTCCACAACATGTATCGACCCCCAAAAACGCCAAACTAAAAGCCAAAGGGATATAACCTCCACCCACCCCTCGATAATAGCCCGAGAATCGTATGCTGGCTAATAAGTAAGCAAAAACTAAAAAATGCTCTTTTCGATGCCGAATCCAATGATGATGTCGTCAACAAGCAAAAAAAAAACAAGAGAGAAATATACACACACTACAAACCAAACCATGCCGTCCTGATGCTTCATGTCAAGTACCACAAGCACCCACACATACTCAAATCAGGCGGACCCCCCCCACCACCACCGCCATCCTCCCTAGGAAAAACAGGCATCGCCCTCTCCCAATCAACCGACCGCTTGCTATTGCCATTACGATCCGACCCCGTCGCCGCCGTCGCCGCAGCAGCAGCAGCAGTGCCCTGCTGCTGCGCCCCCCCAAAGTAGCCGCCTGTCTCGCCGATATCAATAACGACCGGTTTCCCGTCGTGCCCCAGGATGGGCCGGGCCGCCTCGCCCCGGCCCTGGATCTCGACCTGCGTGCACCGGGCCTTGGGGGCGCCGGCCGTCGACATGCGGCGCTCCTCGAGCTTGATCACCCGCGGATAGGGCTGGGGCAAGGGGGGGAAGTTGGCGCCCGTGTCGATTGGGCCGAACGGGTTTGTTGATGTGCCGGTTGTTGTTGTTGTTGATGCGTCGGTGGGGGAGGAGGAGGAGGTGGAGGAGGAGTGGGGTGTGGTGGGCTCTGCTACGTCCCCTAGATTCTGCGGGAAGTATTTTTGGGAATACTTTGAGGTGGGGCCGTAGTACGGGCCGCCTTCTCCTCTCGGTGGCGGGATTGAGTCGTCGTCGTCCGGAAATGGGTCTTCGGCGTGCAACTCGGACTCGTCCAGGTCCGTCGGCGGGGGGTAAGGGGGTGAGGTTGTGGATCCTTTGGATTCTGTGTATGTGGATTCTGCTGATGTCGACTCCGTTGACGACAATGACAACGATGATGACAGGGATATTGGCTTGGACCAGTTTGAATAGCTCGAGTTCTGTTGGGCGTAGATAAAAAGCTCGAGAAACGTATTCGGCCAGTTGCAGACCCAAGGTTTGTCACCGGGCTGCGCGATCCCCTTGCGCTTCAAGTTCGAGACGCCCTCGCCGATCGAGGCGATGTGGCGTCTTTTTGGTTGCGAGTTCGAGTCACCGGTTGCGCTGAGCCACCCTTCCGGGAGGATGACTGTCTTGTTGTACGACAGCATCTTGAACCAGGCCGGGCCGCGGCTGGGCTCAAACTTGTCGGCCACTAGATCGAGAGTGACAGGCTTTAGGACCAACGGCGGCTGCTCCCCATAAGAATACACATTGTTCAACATGGTGAACGAGTGGTTGCAGTCCAGAGAGGCGCGATAGTCGTTCCCGTCCCGGTCGATGGTCAAGTGCATCCCGGAGATGACAACATGGCAGCTCCAGGCTTGCGACAAGCTGGGATTCTGGAAGCACGTGTTTGACACGCGATTGGGTAGGAGCGGCAGTGCAAACGTGCCTGTGGGTAAGGGTGAGAGGTCTGATGGCGTCGGGATGGGCGAAGCATCGTTAAACGTCGGTTCCCTGGGAGGGTTAGCAGCCGGCACGGATGCTGGTGTGGTGGCAAGATATCAAAACCTACCAAGACCCCTCCTTGCGTGGCGGGCGCTTTTGCTTAGCTAGAAAGGTGCCAATTACAGCGCCCAATATTGCTGCCATCACGATCAAGACGAGTCCGGTCAAGCATATCGCCCAGTATGGAATTATGCCCCATAGCTTTCGCCTCATCCAGGCCTGCCATTTCTTTGGTGGCGCTCGTTTTTCTGACACGCCCTCATCATCCATTCTGATCCGACGCTGACTGTCGTCCGAAGTGAAGCTGCGCGTCGAGTGGCGCGACCTCGGGGAGTCTAGGTCGTCTGTTGACTCGAACTCGGGGTTTCTGGTAGCTAACCCAAGGCCTCCTGCTCCAGAGATGGTTGGAAGGGTGGCCGAAGGTGTAGTGAGAATAGGGGCGACAACCGTGGCCCTCTCACGTGCCGCCGCGTCAGGGGTTCCGTCCACTGCCGTTGCCTTGGGGACGTAGGCCTCGTCCGGATACCTGGTGTAGGGAGGTAGTTGCTCCGTGTGACCACCGGGGCCAATCATGTCGCCAATCTCTTCGCCATCGGGTCCCACCCGCCGCTGGTACTGATCGGGAAGACCGCGGAAGCCGAGGGGAATTGCGGCCGGCTGAACTGCGTCTGGCTCGATACCGCCACTTTGGGCGTAGAGCCCGTAAGGGTGGCTTGGCCCCCTCGGTCCGCGATATGATGATTCTGACACGGGCATTGTCGACGATGTCGCCATGCTCAGTGTTCTCGCCGGTCTTACATTTTGCTGGTACATCTGATAGGGATGCGACGGGCCGGACGGTCCTTGATATGGGCTCTCGGCGGGCGTGTAAGCGGTGGACTCGGTTGAAGTCGTCGTCGTCTGCCGAGTCAATGCATTCGACTCCTGGCGCACTGCCAAAATGTATTGGGGGATTTGAGGTTTTGCCGTGCTCGACGGGCGACCGGTCCTCGAGGATGAAGCCGGACTCTCCTCGGTGAAGAGCGTGGCGGATGAGGCCGAAGTGAGGGATGGTGTTGACGGCCTTGTCGTGCCGCCGAGGTGCGCAGGTCGAAATCCATCTGTAACCATGCCTGCCAGGGCAAGCTCGAGTTCTTCGTCGCCACCATCAACCGATACCCTCACCGATGTCCTCGTTGACACTCTCCGCTCCAGATCGGCGGCCTTGTCGTTGGGCGCCATGGGCGCCATGGGCGGGGCTCGCGGGTTGATGGTTCGCAATACCCGTACGTGTCAAGAGGGATCGGTAGTCGGTAGCCGCGCCGAGTCTTCAGTGACGGGCGAGGGCTCCCTCCGGAGTCATCGATAGCCCTTGGTCCCCCTCCTCCAATAATCAATCGAACGTCTCAGGCCCGCGCGGGAGCTCGCTTCGTGGGGTCGTCGCTTGTTTCGATAACCACAGATTCTCGTCGGCAGCGCTGGTTCTCGGTGGGTGTTGTGATGGTCAAGGTTATAGGGATGGCTGGCAGTAACTAACAGCAGCACCGAGCAGGTCCTCAGGCAGAAAAGGGCGGGCTAACGGTGAATGTCGGTTGTGGATCTCCACGTTCCGGTCCAGTGTTCCAAGAGTCCAATTCACGGACCGGCAGGGGCAGAGAACAGCCAGATGAGTTGCAGAGTTGCACGGAGGTTCGTTCGAGAAGGCCCCGGACAATTCAGGGACAGCATCTGGATTGGTTTCGCATCGACCCGGGGGGGCCTAAAGGGGCGTCGCCATTGGTGGGAGGTGACGGGTGTGGCCCCGGCCCACCACTCAATCTTGGACGGACTTCCCAGGATGTGCCGTCGAGAATGAGACGCCACCCAAGTCCCGTGGTCGTGATGGTTGAGATGGATGACTGCCGCCCGTTCCATTCGAAGTCGGACAAGAACTATTTACCTACTTATTTGCTGCAGCTCTTATGTAGGTTCCCTGGGGTTCTCGGGTTGCTGGCACCACGAGGAGGTCCAGCAAAGAGGGACCCTTCAAACTCGCAGCTTCGATTGTGCGCACAGAGCCCTTCCGTCATGGGACGCCCCGACTCCGAGGTCCAAATGACCCCACACTGGGCCTTGATTAAGTGACAGTTCTTGTGGGCAAGATGGGCCTGGCTTTGCGAGCACGTTTTTGCTCCGGCAGTGCGAGAAGAGAGCTGCACAGCTTGGCCTCGGCGGCGTCTGCAATTTCTGGCCCGCCGCTGGCCAATCTTGGAATTTGCCGGTGATTGAGCCTATGACCAGCATGAGCAAGCCGGAATATGGGGGCCCTCGCTATAAAGAGAAGTTGTATAAAAAAGCGTTTGGGATCATCGCGACCGAAGGTGGGCGTGTGGTGCAAGTGAGGAGACATGATTTCCATGGTTTCCAGTCGTCTGTCCGGGCAGACAGGAGACAGAGCAGCGTTTTCCCGGGTGCCCGGTCAACCGCTCAACGACGATCCATGGGGTTCGAGATTCGAGAGTCTCGAGACTTGGGCGACGGCGGAGAGATGGAGCTTGATGCAGGGCCTCTCAAACCGTGTCTCGATTGTTTGACGTTTGATCGAGAAACATGGGCTGATCCAAGTGAGGCTAGTCGGCGGATAGCGTTGACTAGCGCCCAAGCGAGACGCAGTGAGAGCGTGCCTGGTGTCAGTGAGCGATGAGATCGTGGGGTGCATCGCGCGATCATTTCTCCATTTTGCTTGTGGGCCGAAGATGCCAACCCGGCAGCAACACCCGCATCGGGAGAATGCAATGTGTGTCTCGTGCTGTCGGGTGAACACCCCCGATTGCCCGATAGTTACTGCAATCAGCGCCGATGGATTGCAGATGGAAAAGGCTCAAAGAAGAAAAAAAGGCTCGACTGCGTGGAAACTCAAAGAGCAATGCTTTTTGATGAAGATTCACGAAGAACATGGAAGCAACAACGGCAGTTTGTGGGTCGCTAACTCTCGGGATTTGCCGAGTCAAGTGCTGATGTGGAGTTGGTCTGCACAGATTCCATTCGGCAATTGCTCAGGCCAGTTCTTTTTCCCTTCGACCCGACTGATGAGCCGAAGTCAAGCACCACGGGGACTGCGATGGACTGACTGCACACCGGCTGTCATGACATTGACACTAGAAATCGGGAGCCATTGAGTATGACGGAATAACCCTCCCGCTGAACCACACTCGGCCTCAAACTGCGACCTTTCCTTCCACAGTCAAGTCTCCCGCCGGCCTTCGTCGAGTCCACCCGGTTGTCTGTCACACAACGTCCGCCGTCTCAAGGGCGGCAAAATCACTGGATACCAACCATCCCAAGCCTCGGTGGCTACCTTACCCACCACCACGAATGCTAAAACTGTGCCATCCACCCCTCATTGGTAGTTTGGCAACTTTATTTCGGTGTCGCAGCTTCACTCCAGGCCGTCACCTCCATGGCAAAGGACCCCACCCTCCAAACTCGACCCAAGGCGACAGACACTGCGGTTCGCCTGGTTCGCCTTTCCTTTCGAGGAACCCCAGAAGAACTTTGGCGAGGCTGGATGTTGACGCACCAAGTGCAGCAAGGCTTACCAGGCTGGTTTGCCGGGCGTCCTCGAGGCAAACGTTGACACATTCCGTACATGTACGGATCAATACCCCGCGCCGTGCTACTACCTCGTGGACTCGAAGAACAGCGCTGGAGCTCTCACCGCGCTACCTTGATGGCCGACATCTATCTTTGCACAAACACACGCTCGCACACGCGGAACCGGTGCTCCTCATGTGCTGCGCCTGACTAAGGTAACCAGTTAGTTACATACAGATCGCCTTTTCCAGAAGCAGATGGGGCGCAGACGGCTTCCCGCATCTTGACCGCCAAGCTGTGATGCAGTGAGAGGCAACCTGCAGGCCGCTGGCCTGTGAGAGCCTCCCTCCCTCTCCAAAGCAAGGCTCGTGGCTGACTGGTATCCGACACGCACCATGCGGCAGAGAGGAGCCCTGAGCGATGGAACACCAATCGATCGTTGCCCGGTGCCCGGCTTGTGTGCAAAACACGCACTCTCCGATCTGCCCAGCCTGTGGGCTCTCTCGACAATGAGGCTCCGTGCCACTGGGACGAATCAATGCAGCCGGATCTCCGCTCCCCCAGCGAGTTCTCGATTCTGTGATATCCGAGCCTCGTGCAGCGTGTGTCTGATAGCAGCTGGTCCTGTCTGCTTTGGGCCCGGGTCTCGGTGTGTGCAACATACCACCCTGCCGCCGCTTCGGACGCGCTGCTTTGCCCGACTGAAGCAGGCACACGGACGGGCGTCTCGCTACCCTTCCACACCCTTTCATGGTGAGTCTCCGAGCGCTACTTGCGTTTGCTCTACTCATATTTCAGGGCAAGGCCCGTCTTGTCTCTTTCGATCTTCTTTTCTTTCCCTCTCCAAACTTCCATCGAGTGGCGGTCCTCGTCTCTCGCCCTGCCTCGTACACTTTTGCCCTACCCAGTTGGTCTTGTCACTTGTGACCAACATCACCCTACCTACCCTTGTCCCTGCTCCCATCGAGACACAGCAAGGCTGCTAGCTCTGTCATCCCCGGGGCCCACCCAGAACTGTATACTTATAAAGACCCCCCCCCCGACCTCCCCCCTCCACCATGTCACGCCGCTCCAGCGGCTCACGGGGTTCCGGCAAATACGAGGAGGTCCAGCTCCCCAACAGCCGGTCCGTCAAGGCCCTGATTTATTTCTGCGGTCGCGACCCTCGGAAGGCGAAGAGCGTCCGCCGCTATCACGACGAGGATTTCGATGCGCGGAGTACCGGTTCAGGCGGCTCCATGTTCTCGTGGTCTAGCGGACCGAGCCAGGTGTACCTAGTCGAAAGCACCGCTCCGTACTGGTACTGGGACGACCAAGAATCAGTCTCGGCGTCGCATTCATCTAGGAAGCGGATATCCCACAAGAAGGGCAGGACTTCTCGTACTCCCCAACGCAACCAACCCACCAGCACCTGGGCGAGACCCGCCACCGTTGAGGACGACGATGATTTCGACGACAGTAGCAGTGATGGGAGCTTCGAGAACTACGGTGGTCAACAGACCGGCCCGCGCCCGGGGATGATGCCCGGCGGCATGCCGCCCCCGGGACCTCCTCCGGGTGCTTTCCAGCCCATGCCCGGAGGCCCGCAGTACCCGCAACACGCCGCTCCACGCTCAGCGCCGCCGAGAGGCTTCCAGATGCCCCCGCCGCCGCCGAATGTAGGACGCATGCCACCACCGCCGCCAATGGCAGGAGGTATGCCGCCAGCGCCGAGGCCAGGAGGCATGCCACCACCACCACCACCACCACCTGGAGGCCATTTCGTACCCGGTCGAGGGGGCATCCAGGTGTTTATGGATGGCTAAGCGGTATTTTGGATTTTGGATTTTGTGCCACTCGGCTGTCATGACTGTGCGGCTTATGAAGCGGCGTTCCCGGCGTTTTTTTCTAAACGGCGTTTCGGTTCGATGTGGGAAAGGCTCCCGTGTAACATCACATCACATCATCATCCGGGCAAACAGGCCAGGTGTTTAGTTTGGCTCGGATCCCAAGTTTTTCGGTCCCTCATACGGTTTTCATCTCCCCTGATGACAGGAGACGAGGCATCTTAGCATCAATGAGACATGACTTCTCTTTTGCTGTGCTCAAGCATGGTCATTCCCAACGGTTCTACGGCTGCCATTGACTCGTCTCTGGGGCCGCAGTCCTGTCACTCCATCGGGTACAACTCTATCAAAGCAAGACACCGGATGTCTAGCCATCACCGTCACCATTCCACGGCCTCGATCGCAAGGCCATATTTGAAAGATGGTGTAAGTCAACAACCCTAACCCTGGACACACCAGAGCCGTGCCGTGTGTGTACCGTGGCGCCCAAGGGCACCTGGGCAGCATATGCAACTGCAAGTGGTCACAGCGCTTCCACTGGCCATCCATTCTTAGACGCGCCGTGACGGTGAGTCACCGGAACAACAGGATTGGCGCGCTCGTTTCCAGGCTCCAGCTGTGACAAGGTACGGTAGGTACGGGAGGTAGCTGTGAGCGACCGTGTGCACACCTTCCCCTTCTAGACCTCCCGTCCCTCTCGTCGAATGACTTGAAAAGCGGTTTCCTTGGGTCACATACGAAGTCCCTCTTCCAGGTTGTGAACTTCGGTGTAGCGGGGTCAGCGTCGGTGAACAACCTCGAAGGCGGGGTACGGAGCCATCGGTTGGTCCCGGCTCAGTTCTACCTAACTCTAAGAGTCTAAAGTATTGAGGGACTGCGCCACGGTGCCGCATGCCGTCCACTCCGACAGAGCCACCGTGCCGTTGATGCACAAGACGGCTCAGAATTCAAGAATCAGATGAGGGAGGCAGCCCTGAGCCGATTCTGGTGCACTGCATCAGAAAACCTCCGACCTCCGTCTGATTTGCGAACCGGTGGCGCTACCTATCGGCCCTACAAGGCAGCCCTGCAGGCGACAGGGTGCCCTGCCTCCCGGCCACTGCCGACCGCACAGAAATGCCTGACCCCGGGCACATGGGATGTGCAGGTTCACCGCCTGCGCAGCCACGCAGCCTGGGCCACATCGCAGCCCTCGCCTCCCGTTTTTCATTCAGGCTTTCAGGTTTACGTTTGATTTTCAGGCTGGATCTTTTCATGCACTCTGCTGGGCCGGAAGGCCTCGATTGGCTTCTTGAATCCTTCTGACACGTCCCGCTCTGCGCGTGCCCGTCAACCTAAAGGCCTGAGGGGGGTGTACCACGCCTACCTAGGCCTAGGTACACAACAACACGTAGCACCCGACGACACCAGCGCAGTGATTGGATCAGCACGACGAGAAAAGTCTCATCCGGAAGTTCCACTGCGGGCTTGGATGACGAGTTTCACCAGCTCGGCGAGCAGCAAAGGGTAACGACTCTGTCCTCATGGGCCCAGGCAAAGAAGGCACAGGGCAGGATCAACTGGACTTGTGGGGTTGTGCGGCGCGCAAGCAGCGGCCAATGACACAACACCCCCGGGCCGCCACGTTTGTGGGGGAGGCTGGGTCCTCAACCCGCGCGGCCGCCCACTGGGGGGGTACGGGGGGCTCAGGGGGGTCCTCACGGCGAGGGCAGACCGGAGAGGACCGTATCACCGGGACGGCCGTGGCCGCATCGACGATCTGGCAGGCCGCCAAATGGTCGAATATCGCTGCGGCGATGCAACAAGCCACAATGAACCAACTGCGTCCTTGGATGCCTCAAACCGTGGCAACCTTGTTCGATGACTGTTGCCTTCGAGTGGAGATGATAAAGAGGACGTCAAGGACTGGCGATTCGTGGTGAGAATGTAAGCAAGGCCTGCAGCAACCTGGAACCCCTCCACTCATCCACGCAGTCATCATTCGCCTAGCTTGTGTGTCGCGCCATAAATACCACCAGCCTTCCCTCGCTTTTTTTTCCATCTTCAAGCTGTATCTTTCAGGCTCTGCCCACGCCCTCCACCTCCCCTCCCTCTTAGTTGCGCGACGGCACCAGTACTCCCTCGTACACCTGCTCGAAACCCTCACCATGGACGCCGTTCCCCCCATGCCCGATGGGGAGGCGCTTGCAACGGGCCTTCCGCAAAACTTGATCCTGGAGACTCTGTTTCCTGGCTTTTCTGGTATGTTGAACTCGCCTTTATCGTTCCGAACGAAGCCGCCTTATACGTGGGACCTAGATTATATAGCTAACACTGTTACCTAGTCTTTTCCACCGCCATTCAGAAGTACTTCAGGGTCGATCTGAACCTATACATCCCTTTGCTCCTCCTGGTCGGCGGTCTCATTTTTGTTTTCCGCTACTTCAGCGAGTACTTCTCGGGTCTGGCTGAGTCGCATCTGATGTCGGTCGTCGACATCCGGCCAGATGACGAGATTTACAACATGCTTATGGCCTGGGTGGCTAGCCAGCGCTTTTCTCAGGGCTCTCGGAGATTTGTTGTGAATACAAACCTCAACAGCCGATCTTGGTATCTGTGGCGGAGCTTTGACGACGACGACGAGGAAGACGAAACCGAAACGGGAGAGGCGGGCATTCAGAAGAAAAAGAAAGCTCTCGCCTACACACCTACGTTTGGCAGCCACTGGTTCCTGTACAAGGGCCGCATCCTCATCTTCCGCCGTTCTCAGAACCAGCAGCAGTCTGCGTTCTTGACCGCCAGCGAGCGCGAGGAGATTTCCATTTCCTGCCTCGGGCGGAACCCGTGGGTCCTGAAGGAGCTGCTGCACGAGGCTCGGGATTCCTTCCTCAAGAAGGACGAGGCCAAGACCATCATCCACCGAGGCACAACCAAATCCGGTTCCAGCGAGCCCCAGTGGCAGCGATGCATGGCGCGGACGTCGCGCCCCTTCTCGACCGTCATCCTGAACGAGAAGGTCAAGCAGGGGCTGATCGACGACGTGACCGACTACCTGAACCCGGCCACGCGGCGGTGGTACGCCAACCGCGGCATCCCCTACCGTCGCGGGTACCTGCTGTATGGACCTCCAGGCACCGGCAAGTCTTCCCTGAGTCTGGCCCTCGCCGGATTCTTCAAGATGCCCATCTACATTGTCAGCCTCAGCTCGGTCACTGCCAACGAGGAGAACCTCGCCTCGCTCTTCGCCGAGTTGCCCCGCCGCTGCGTTGTCCTGCTGGAGGATATCGACACGGCCGGCCTCACCCATACCCGAGACAACGGGGCCCAGGGCGACGATAACAGCGGCACCCATGACGAGACCACCAGCACCAGCACCACAGCCCGCAACGCCCGCAAGCCCGGGGCTCCCAACAGCACCACCCCCAACCCCAACGCCACCGGCCGTCTCTCCCTCTCGGGCCTGCTCAACATCCTCGACGGCGTCGCCTCCCAGGAAGGCCGCGTGCTGATCATGACAACCAACCACCTCGAGAAGCTCGACAAGGCCCTCATCCGGCCCGGGCGCGTCGACATGATTGTCAAGTTTGACCGGTCCGACGCCGCCATGACGGCCGAGATCTTCAAGGCCATCTACGCGCCGCTCGAAGGCGACGACGCGCCCTCGCCCTCGGCCACCCCGGCCCCCGTGTCCTCCTCGCGCGCCCTCTTCCAGCTCGAGCGGACCGTCAAGTCGGCCGTGCCGCGCCTCAACCTCGAGGAGGAGAAGAAGCGCGACGCCGACGCGGCCGAGGCGGCGCGCAAGAAGGACGAGACCATCGCCCGGGTGAACGTGCTGGCGGAGCAGTTCGCGGCCAAGATCCCCGCGCACGAGTTCTCGCCCGCCGAGATCCAGGGGTTCCTGCTCAAGAACAAGCGGGACCCGGCCAGGGCCGTCGAGGGCGCCGAGCAGTGGGTGCTCGACGCGCGCAAGGAGAAGATGGAGAAGGAGCTGAAGGAGGCCGAGGAGAAGCGGGAGCTGGAGAAGAAGGAGAAGGAGGACAAGGAGAAGGAGAAGAAGGAGAAGGAGGCCGAGGAGGAGGAGAAGAAGAACAAGAAGCAGGGCAAGAAGGACAGCAAGCGGAAATCCAAGAAGTCGTCGTCGTCGTCCAGGAAAAATAGCGCCAAGAAGGACGCCGGGAGCGGCTCCGAGGATGCGTCGGCCGCGTCGGACTCGTCGTCGGACGAGGCCGAGAGCGAGTCGTCCGAGTCGGAGCGTGAGAAGGAGAAGGCCAACAAGAAGAAGAAGAGCAAGCGTGCTGCTGCAACGGCTGCTGCCGCTGCCGCTGCTACTTTGGACCCTGCCCCTGTCGCCGTCGCTGCCGCCGCCCCTGTCGAGCTGAAAGAGAAGGACGCGTCCGAGGTCAAGGTGGAACCCGTCGTCGTACCCGCCGCCGTCGTCCCTGCCATTACCGTCGACACGGACAAGGCCAATTTGGATGGACAGCGTGGCCCGGACTCTGGATACACGACCTCGTCGGCTTGATTCCGACTCAGCCTTCTCCTGCCCGTGGTTATCAGATCATGGGTACGTAATGCGGATGGCGTTGATGGGGTTGCGGGGGAACGCGACCTGCTCTTTTCAGATATTGTCAGATCCTTTTGTGGGGATGGTTGCATCAAGACGGGAGTCTCGGCGTTTTGGGGAATGTATGGTTATCTCTCACTCAGTGTAATTTGTAGATCTCACGAATATCATCAGCAAACGCAAAAAGTACTACCTGATTAATGGCATCAGCAACACTGAACTCCGCGATCGGATGCTGCGGCGGCTTCATCAAGAGCGGCTTCCACTGATAGCGGTAATCTTTGTGCACAAGGTTGCCGAAGCACCCACCATGAAAAAAACGAAAATGTCAAGCAGTATAGTATGTTTTAGCATTCCGGGTTTTCTCTCTTGTCGCCGAGTACCCTCGAGGTGATGATTGAGTACGGCCCGGCGATCACAAGCCCAGATTGGCAACCGCTGACGAAGCGGCAACCATCCCGGAATGAGATCCGGCATCTCGCGAGCCAAAATCCCCGGTTCGTCAGAATCGTCACCGTCGCCCTGCTCAGCCACGCCGACGCCGCGACAACCTTCAAGAAGCGGTTCCTGCAGCGGGTGCTGGAACCCGCTGACGAATAGGATGGCGCAGCTCTTTTGTAGTGGTGGGGGCGTGGTGAAAAAACCCTGGACCCTTGGTTCCGAGCGTTCGAGATCTCAGGGTTACATTGTGCTACAGTATGGAGCCCTCTGGGAAGCAATGGGCACGAGGTGGTCGTCCCACTTTCCCCTTTTTCCAAGTCTCGAAACACACGCGTGGGCGTGGGGACGTGGCAGGCGCCTGTTGAGTGGGGTTCCACCTAATGTGGTTGGGTTGAACGGGCCGTCACGAAGAGGCCCGAACAGTGTGAATAAAGCGCGGGTTGACGAAATCTGCAACCTCGCACCAGAACATCGAAATAGTAGCAACTAAGGTGCCTGCCGTGTCTCGGGCGCTGCAGGTGCAACCACCGCGTCAGTGACATCGTACATACATCAAGTGCACTGTGGGTTGCCTGTGGGGATCATGTCCAAATGTTTATCAACCTTCGAATAAACTCCACCGTAGAGACCACCTAGTTTTCCGCGATAATTACTGCATCAACATATAGCCCACAGCGTGGACACTGAATTACTCGGCAGCGACGTGGGCATCCGAACCCTCAAATCCTCCGGCCGGCAACTTACGACCCGAGTCTCTCCTCGTTAGTGGCCGTTTTTCGACCTCGCCTCCGACATCGTCCACCCATCTATTATCCGTCTGGTCACCAAATAACCCACGTACGCCGGTAACTATTGTGTGGCCCGTCCTCGAGTATTGTTCCTTGTTAGGTGAGTGGCTCCTGAAATTTTCCTATTTGAACTCCCACACCCCCCCTTTGCTCGCCTCTGCTTGTCTCCCCAGCTCGAGCTCCCTTCCCGCCCACCCCTTGGACAAAGACACCGACACGCCAAATCTCCGTGCTGACTGCGCCGATACCCAACTTGTTAGGTTCGTCCGTTCCCCCGCTGCCACCTCACCCTCCACCACGATACGCCAACACCGTGCATGCTCAAGAAAACTGGGTCTTGGGCGGCTGTCGAACCCACAACGAGGGGGGAAACCAGCGGTGTGAATGGCTGTTGTCAATAACATGGGACGATTGCCGCTAACGTTAACTTATCTACCCCTCCAAAAGCGAGAGAGGACCCTCCTTTCCTTTCCCCGTTTCTTTCCACGACACCACCTCGCCCTTAATCCTCACTCGCAAAACCCAATCGTTCGTCCGCCATGGCCTCCCGCCCCCAGAACATCGGCATCAAGGCCATCGAGTTCTACTGCCCCAGCCAGGTGCGTGTTGACGCTGCCCCCTTGCATGCTGCGACCCCTGCGCCGACATCGCTGACCGCTCTCACCTGCAGTATGTCGAACAATCCGAGCTCGAGAAGTTCGACGGCGTCGGCACGGGAAAGTACACGATCGGCCTTGGGCAGACAAAAATGAGCTTCTGCGACGATCGTGAGGGTCAGTAATTTCCCCCTTTTGCCGTTTGTGCCTTGATTTTTTTTCTCGACCCTCGGGACCGGCACCCACCCGCCATTGATTCTGCCCTGGTCCCTGGTGGCGGTCGTGGGTCCATGGCAACCAGTCGTGTGCTTCAGGGGCTGATTTGGTCGCGGGGTACCCCGCCATTCTAGACATTTACTCGATGAGCTTGACTGTTCTGTCCAAGCTCCTCAAGAACTACAATGTCGACACGAATTCGATTGGCCGCCTCGAGGTGGGCACCGAGACGCTTCTCGACAAGTCCAAGTCGGTCAAGTCGGTGCTGATGCAGCTGTTTGGCGGCAACACCAACATTGAGGGCGTCGACACAATGAATGCCTGCTACGGCGGCACCAACGCCGTTTTCAACACCATCAACTGGGTCGAGTCTTCGGCTTGGGATGGCCGGGACGCTATCGTCGTTACTGGTGATATCGCTCTCTACGCCAAGGGCAATGCCCGGCCCACGGGCGGTGTTGGCGCCGTCGCCCTGCTGATCGGCCCCGATGCGCCCATCGCCTTCGAGCCCGGTCTCCGCGGCAGCTTCATGCAGCACGCCTACGACTTCTACAAGCCCGACTTGACGAGCGAGTACCCCTACGTCGACGGCCACTACTCGGTCACCTGCTACTCCAGGGCCCTCGATGCCGCCTACAGTGCCTACTGCAAGCGCGAGGCGCAATTCACCAACGGCACCAACGGCCACGTCAACGGGAACGGCACCGCCGAGCCCGCTGTCCCCAAGACGGCCCTGGACCGCTTCGACTACATGGCCTTCCACGCGCCCACCTGCAAGCTCGTGGCCAAGTCGTACGGCCGTCTCCTGTACCACGACTACCTCGCCGACCCTGATCACAAGGCTTTCGCCGACGTTGCCCCTGAGATTCGGGACATGGACTACGAGAAGTCCCTCACCGATAAGGTGGTCGAGAAGGCTTTCATGACGCTCACCAAGAAGCGCTTCCAGGAGCGCGTCGACCCGGGCATCCAGGTGGCGACCAACTGCGGCAACATGTACTGCGCTAGCGTCTGGGGCGGGTTGGCCAGTTTGATCTCCCACGTTGACGATGCCGCGCTGCAGGGCAAGAGGATAGCTCTTTTCAGCTACGGCTCCGGCCTGGCCGCCAGCTTCTTCTCACTCCGCGTCAAGGGGAGCACCGAGAAGATCTCGCAGGTCCTGGACATCCCCAACAGGCTCGCCGCCCGGCAGCAGGTGCCCCCGGAGACGTACGATTCTGTAAGTTGATTTGAAGGCGCTGCTGTAGGTTCTTGGGCAACGCTTGACTGACCCTTCCTCTCTCAGATGTGCGACCTCCGCAAGAAGGCCCACCTCCAGAAGGACTACACCCCCCAGGGTGATGTCTCGACCCTTGCCACGGGGACCTACTACCTCACCAAAGTCGACGACATGTTCAGGCGGACGTATGCGATCAAGGAGTAGGACAACCCTGGTGCAAACGGACAAGAGGTCACGTCGAAACAACAGGATGTGGCGCGGCGGTCCTCCTGAGGACTATTAGACTCGGATGCGTGCATGCATGCAGGGGCGTGCGTGCATTTTTTTTTCGGCACTGCAAAACGGCAACTTGCTTCGGTTCGGCGCAACGAGATACATACATACCTACATACTTGCGGTGGAGTTGCATGGCATTTTTGTTTTGCCTGCTTTAGTAGCGTGTCGTTGTAGTTTTGGGGGGTGGTTGGGGGACGCGAAAGAGCGAAGAGGCTTCTGGTGCTTTTGGTCGGCTAGAGGAGGAAGAAGAAGAAGAAGATATATAGCGTTATCCGCATTTTTAATGTTTTGGTCCGTACGGTCAGCTTCCCGGCACTTTGCCTAGCGTTGGATGTACATCTTTACCCTAGGTGCGGTGCCGGGACGCGCGGCGACCCTGGATTGTCCCGATTGTGGACGTTCCCGAGCCAAGCGGCTGCTGCGATGGACATAGAGTATACAGCATAATTCAATGAGTTTGGTTGTGTGAGTGATGTGCATGTGAGGCGATGTGTTGTCAGGAAGTAGGTGTGGGTATGAAGTTGCTGGTTCTCACTGGGTAGGTATAGGATGGCTCGAGGAAGAGGAGGGGAGGGAGCCAGTGCCAAGCATCGATGATATACCCAACTACTCGGACAAGGCGGGCAGCATTGTCGACTTCAATCCTGGATTTGATCCCATCGTCCGCCTTGATCAAGTTTTGATCCCGATGCCTTCCTCTGGGAGAATAACTATCAGGCTGCTGACGCCATCTCGGCCGCTGCTTGAGTCACCCAACGGGCTCTCCTGCCGCTTGCTTTTCCCAAATGGCGGGGCTGTGAGTCAAGCTGCGGTCAACCGCTGGCACAGATCACTTTCCATCATCGCAAGCTCCAAAATGCGTCACCTCGCAAGGGGCTGACCATGGACTCAGTTCGTTACTCTGCATCTCATCACTCGACTAAACCGATGAATAGATTTTTGATTCGCCAATTGCTTCTTGCTTTTTGAGGCGTCGTGGTTGTGAATCTCTCCTACCCCCTGGAGCCTCCACACCCGCGACCAGGGTTTAGATGGGCTAACTGGGCCGGTCATGTGAGACGCGGCTGCCTCGCGTCGGCTGCCAATTCCCCACTGCCACTTTTTGAAGCGCGTCTCCCGCACAGAACCAACAACTTGCCTGCACCCGCCACACTCCAGGGTCGATTTTTGCAGACGACTGCAATCCATATCCTCGGGTTTTCTCAAGGAAACTCCTCTCAACCCCTGATTTTCAACCAATTCTGGCTTATAGCCTCGTATGAGCTGGATTCCCCTTGGGCTTCGTCTTCTAATGTAAACGCGTGTCTGAGTAACGCGTCGCGCTCCCCTTCGTTGTCAAGATGGCGGACGAAAACGAGAAGCCGGGCTTGCTCGACTCGTGCCTGGTTGCCTTCGTCCAGAGCAAGTCCTTGTCGAGTACACTGATCGCACAGGTATGCGTCCAGACGCACATTGCACTCTTGAGGCGTCGCTAATGAAAACAACCTGGGCAGCTCTCGCAGGTCGTCAAAAACCATGGCGCCGAGGTCCTGGAGCCCGACCGCAAAGGCAAGATGCGAATCCCGCAGGCCACCCATATCATCTCCAACACGATCGATTTCGACCAGTATGCCGAGGCCCAGGCCATGATGATCCCTGTCGTTAAGTCCGACTGGATCAAAGCGACCATCGCCCGCAGCAAGATCGCCCAGGTCCGCCCGTTCTCGCCCGACCCCCGGATGATCTTCTCCAACGTCATCCTGACCTGTGCCGACATTCCAACCACGGACAAGGAGGCCATTGCCGGCGCCATCATGGCGCTCGGTGGGATGGAGTCCAAGGACCTGTCGCGCCAGACGACACACATTTGCGCCCTGTCCTTGGACCACCCTAAGTGCGCCGAGGCCAAGAAGAAGAACCTCAAGTGCAAAATTGTGCTTCCTCACTGGTAAGGAACTGTCACTGCTGGTTGCTGTTCCGTGAGTTTGTGACTTACACTGTGCTAGGTTCGACGATTGCTTCCGGCTGGGAAGGAGAATCGATGAGGGCCCCTACCTCCTCCCCAATCCTGAAATCTTACTGAAGGCGCCGGAAGACGCCGTCAAGGTCCCCGCTAGCCAGCAACTGGAGGGCGCGGTATCGGCGATCCCGACCGGCCCGTACGAGACCGAAGGGAGCGAGAAACTGGTCGTTTTTGCGCAGAAGAAAGTCATGCTCTCGTGGGACCTTCCCATCAACCACATGCTGCGCAAGACAATCACGGATAAGATTACAAAGGGCGATGGAGAGGTTGTCGACGCGATTGAAAACTGTGATATGTTCGTCTGCCAGTACCGCGACGGCGAGCAGTACATCCTCGCATCACAACAAGGGAAGGACGTGGGCAACCTGGCGTGGCTGTATCACCTGATGGTGTACAACGAGTGGACGTCTCCCTTCCGGCGCTTACTCCACTACCCGACGCCGAGAAACGGCATTCCTGGCTTCGCGGATATGCGGATTACGCTCTCCAACTATGGCGGCGAAGCGCGGCTCTATCTCGAGAATCTCATCACGGCAGCGGGCGCCACCTACACTCGCTCGATGAAGGCCGAAAACACCCATCTCATTACGGCCCGTATGCACAGCGAGAAGTGCGAGGCGGCGAGGGACTGGAACATCGAGATCGCCAACCACCTGTGGATCGAGGAGAGCTACGCTGCCTGTCAAGCCTTGCCTCTCAACAACGAGAGATACAGGCATTTCCCCCCACGGACGAATCTAGGCGAGGTTATTGGCCAGACATTCCTGGATGAGCCGACACTCCGGGCAGCGTACTATCCCGGTGGGGAGGAGAACATGGACGCCGCCGCCAAGAAGAAGAGGAAGGTGAACGAACGCGCCCAGAAAAATGCCCTCACCGTGGGCCTAGACCGGGATTTTAGCGTAATGCAGGACTCGAGCCCAGCGCCGGCGAGGTCTGTCAGGAAAGCGCGAGCAACACCGGCAGTTGGAAACTTTGTGACCCCAGCCAAGACACGCCACGTCCGGTCGGGCAAGGAGAACGACACCCCGTCCATCATGTCCAGCGCGAGCCGCAGCGCCAAGGCGCAGGCGCTCACCAAGCTGCAGGACATGGCACCGGATATTGCGTTGTACGAGAAAGAGAAGAAGCGGGCGGCGAAGGACGGCCACGGTGTCTGGGGCGGCAAGCGTGCGGCGGACCAGCTCGACAAGGAGCGAATGGAGAGGAGTTCAAGTCCGGCCGGCAATGCGGATGACGATGTCGAGGACGAGCAGGAGAATAAGCGGCCGGCCAAGAGGGCCAAAGTGTCCCTGCCAGAGGTGGACATGCGTGTCTGCCTGACAGGATATAGGCGGTGGGTGGAGAACAAGTCGACAGAGGAAGCCGACCGGGTAAGTGGCCCGCCCGCTCGAATCTTGATTTTGTTTTGTGTAGCCGCTAACCTAGCTACAGAGGAAACTTCGCTCGCTCGGCATCCAGATCGTCCAGGAGAACGCTCCGTGCAATTACCTCGCCGCTCCCAGCATGGTCCGGACGATGAAATTCCTCCGGTGTCTCGCCAAGGGCCCCGGCGTGATCAATTCGTCCTTCATCACGGCCTGCATCGAGACGGGCAAACGGCCCAACATCAAGGACCACCTGCTGGTTGATAAGGTCAACGAGGCGCGGTTCGGGGTCGGCATCGATAAGGCGGTCAACCGAGCTCGTGCTAACCGCGGCCGGCTACTCTGGGGCGTGCCCATCTACTGCACTGCCGACATCCCCAACGGCGTCGACGCGTTCAAGAACATTGCCGAGGCTAACGGGGCTATCTTCAAGGTGTACCGCGCCAGGAGCGGCACCACCATCAAACCGACCACGGTAGAGGAGGACGACGGTGCCGAGCCGGATCCTGTGTACCTGCTGACCGGGGCGTCGCCGGCCGAGAAGCAGCTGTGGCCGCGGTTCGAGGAGATGGCGCGCAAGGGGCACATGGAGCCGCGGATCGTCATGGCAGACTGGCTGTTGGACGTGGCGATGCGGCAGGAGCTGACGTTTGACCCCAAGTATTCGATGAACCATCGGGCGGTGGAGTAGCTGTGAGAGGTGGTGTGTAGCCTGGCGTTTTGGGGTGTGTATGCATTGGCGTTGTTGGTCTTTTCTGTTTGTTTGACTCCTGTCGGGCTATGCCAGTCGGCATATACCCATACCACTGTCCGTCCGTCCGTCCGCCCCATCGAGCAATTCCAATCCCTAAAATCAAAAGGTCTTTTAAAAGAACTTGACACCCAGCGAATCCTCCTGCCCGAAAATCTGCGCCTTGCCCCTCTTGACCAGCACATTCAGCGCCTTTCGCAGCAACTCCTGATCCAGCCCGTGAAACTCTGCATCCCGTTATTAGCCACCACCTACTTTTCTTTCCAAACCCCAAAAGCAGTAGAAGAAGAAAAAAAACTCACCAGCCCCCCTAGTCCCATCCCCCTCCAACAGCTCATAAACCGTCAAAACACTCCCCTTTTGCCCCGTCCCCTCCACCCACCCCTCCACCAACCCGGCCCACTCCTCGGGCGTGCGCCAGTAGATCCAGACCATGTCTCCTCCTCCTCCCCCGGCTTCATCCTCTTCTCCTCCCCCCCCACCACCAGAGGTAGAAGAGGAGGAGGAGTCGATATACTCTGCCCGCCCCTGGCCGCGCAAAAAGGAAATCACCTCGCGGATGTCGGGGAGGCTGAGCTGGCGGTTTAGACGGCGGTTGTGGAAGAGTTCGGTTGTGTCGCGCGGGTGCGGGCTGTCTTGTTCTTTTTTATCGGTGGTTGAGTTAGAAGTGGTAGTGGTGGGGTTGCCGGATAGGGAGAGCTTGACCAGGCGGTGGTGGCGGCAGTAGGCTAGTACGAGGGAGGACCATTTGATGAGCTGGGCGTGGTGGGTTGTTAGGTTGGTTTGGCGGGTGAAGAAGGGGGGGAAGGAGTATTCTGGGGGGAAG
>MU856913.1:0-119176 GCA_033296705.1 Chaetomidium leptoderma | reverse complement strand
GTTGTTGTTGTTGTTGCTGTTGCTGTTGTTGTTGTTGTTGTTGTTGTTGTTGTTGAGGAGTAGGAGCATAGCGGCGGGGAAGTAGTAGATCCCTCAACGCAGCGCGGCGTTCCACCTGGACCAGCGCCAGGACCGTGCCGTTGATGGCTTCGGGCAGGAGTTCTGGTGCCGGCTGGTGGTCGTAGCAGAGCACGCCGAGGATGCCGGTGTAGCGGACGCGCCAGGGGCGGAGTTCGCTTAGCGGGGTCGGGTTCCAGCTACTGCTGCTTGGGTTTGCGGTTTGGTGGTGGTGGTGGAGGTGGAAGTAGGACATTGTTTGCATTGTGCGCAGGTGGAGCGGGGTGCGGGAGGGGGGGTTGTCGCTGGGTTGGGAGGGGATGGTGGAGAAGGGGGTAGTGGAAGAACTACAGGCGGATTGGAGGCTGTGGACGGTTTCTTCTGGGCCGTCTTGGGACGTGTAGATGACTTCGGTTGGGCGGATGGCCGTGATCAGCTCGGTGAGGATGTCGAGGCCCGTGCCTTGGATCCAGCCGGGCGTGTTGATCACCAGGGGGGGTTTGGGGTTGTCGGGGATCTGTTGGTAATGATGAAAAAGGTCGAGCACGCATTCGATGAAGTGGGCTGGGTCGAGCGCGGGTGTGACGGCTGCGATGGCGTGGGCTCGCAGTTGGCCCTCTGCTGGCGTGAGAGTGGGATGGCAGAAGGACGGCGATAGGTTGGGCGTGGTTATCTTGGACAGGGAGATGACGCCCGGCGGTGAGTATTCGGGCTGTCCCGGGTCGAGGTCGAGCACCATCACGGCCGACCAGGGCTTGTGCTTTTGAACCCCCCTGTCGGTTATGAAGCGGTTTGCCAGCAGTCTCCCAAAGGTTGACTTGCCCGACGACTTTGGTCCGCATAGGAAGACAACAGGGGTGGCTTTCCGTTTCGCCGCGGCTAGGCCTGACAGTTTCTTGTTCCATTCGGCTGGCGAGACGAGTTCTTGCAGTATGGCCCGCTTAGGGACATCCTGCGAGGTGTATATCTAGCCCAAGTTAGCCAACGAACCAAGCAAGGGTAACCGGATACAGGGCACAAACAATCTGTAAGCTTCCAGAGGCCTTGGAGTTGGACAATCCTGTTTCCTGGGGGCTCTCGTTCCAGAGCTTGGCGAATGCGGGATTCAGCCTTTCTAGCTGCCTCAACCCCTTGGCGGCAGGATGGGGTTGAAGTTCGAGGACTGTCTCCTCGGTGGTCCGGAGAACGGGCACGGCATGGCAGTGGGGAGAATGAACCCACTGGACGCCGTCAGATGCCGTCAGGATGGCGCCGGCGATGGTCGCCCCGCCCTCGCGGACCTTGACGCCGTAGCTTCCAAGGATGACAAGGCGCTGTTCATGTTAGCAACAAGGAACTCGCCCCATGGTTGTCGGCTGCGGAACTTACCTCTGCCTCAGGGGTGGTCAGCACCAGCCTGCCGCCAGCCTTTCTCTGGAGACTCTTCTTGTTGGGCTTGAAGGACGAGTGTAGTCTGACGAGTGTTGACCCCCCCTTCTCACCCTCGATGTCCTCTTTTTGCTTTGTTTCCGCAGAGCTGGGGACTGGCTCTTCTGGGGGCTGGCGCTTACTGCGACGGCCTGCCACCGACTGAGCCGACGAGGTCTCGGCCTTCCTCGACTTCGAGCGGGTGGCATGTCCTGGTGCTGGCTCTGGCTCTGGCTCTGGCTCTGGAGTGGCTTTCTCAACCACACCTGCTCCGGCTCCTCCTCCCGTCACTGCCTTTCCCCAAAGTTGTTGCCGTGCAGCAAACGCGCTCATAGCTTGACTGAGAGTCAGCACATTTCCCAAAAATTCTCGAGTTTCTCAAAATCCATACTGGTTGGTGTGGAACTGCCGCTGCCATCCAACTTCCGTTTCTTGATTGCAGCCATTTTCTCTCCTGCGTACCCACAACCACTCAACCTCCCCGACTTCTTCGGCTTCTTCAACCTCCTCGACTTTCTTTCTGCAACTCTCCTCTTTCAACCAACACCCAACTCTTCCTTCAACTTCGAAGAAAAGAACCCGAAGCTGCACTTTCGTTTCACAACAGCTGACCTTCAAGCGGCAACCGGTCTGCAGTCCCTTTTTTCGAATCCGGCATTCAAGATAAAGCTCCTCGGCTTAAAGTCGCCTTTGCGCGACCTGTCCGACCGACTCGGCCAAGCACTCTTTTCTTCCGAAGGTTCGTTTGCAGCTTTTAACTTTCCAAGTTGCTGCTTTTGGCCAATCAGCTGCCACAATGCCTGTTTGCTGCAGAGCCCCCACTACCCCACCTTTGCTGCTCTCTGTGTTTTTGCAGGGATTGCGCATCTGCAGCAGGTTGGGGAGCTTATCGTGAATTTTTTGGAGGTCGGAGAAAAAAAAAGAAAAGCAGCAGCAACAAACGACAACAATCTTGACTCCTAGTCACTTCTGCCAATTGTTGTTTTTCGCTTTCCTCTCTTCATTGCGCACTTTGACAATTTTCTCTCTTCATTGCAACAACAGCTAAAATCAGTTCTCATGGCAGGGCCGCGCGCGCCCATCGGCACTCTTTCGCAGCACGCCGCTGCTGCTGCTGGCCTCGTGCGCGGTATGGTGCCCAAGATGTTTACCCGCACCGATCCCAAGAAAGCCCGCAAGGGCAACAAGCCCGTTGAGAGCGATAGCGATAGCGCCAGCGACAGCGATACCACCAGTCACGACTCGGAGACCGACGAGGCCGTGAGAGCGGACACGAAAGCATGGAGAGAGAAGATGGAGAAGTCGAAGGCCGCATCAGCTTTGAAAAGCAGTGCTAGCAAGCCAATCAAGCCCGAGGCTGCCCCAGTCACGTCTCCCAAGGCGAAGGTGCAGAACGCTGCTACGAAACCCGCCATCAAGAAACGTCAGGCTTCCGACTCGTCCGCTAGCGAGAGCGAGAGCGAGAGCGAGAGCGAGAGCGAGAGCGACGACGAGGGTGACAAAATGGCTGTCGATCCAAAATTGGACTCGGAGAGCGACTCTAGCGATGTAGAGATGGTTGCTTCCTCAGTAAAGGGAAGCCCGATCTCAAAGACCGTCAAGAAGGCTCCATCGACATCTGCCTCCGAAGCCAGCAGTGCAAGCGAAACCGACTCCAGCGACGAGGAATCCGCGTCGGCATCTAGGGCCAAGCCTACCACCAAGGCTGCTGCTGCTACAAAGGAGATCTCCAGCTCAGACGAGGAATCGACCTCCGAGAGTGAGAGCGACGATGAGGACGAACCGAAGCTCCCGACCAAGGCGAAAGCGACGGCCCCGAGCGAAAGTGACAGCGAAAGCGAGAGTGAGGAGGAGCCAGAGCCTCCGCGGAAAACCAAAGCTGCAAAGGAGGCCCTGAAAGCCAAGCAGGTTGCGCCGGGCAAGTCATCAAAGGCATCAGCCCCCGTCAATGGGACTGCTAGAAGCAAGGAAACCGTCAGCGAATCCGACAGTTCGAGCGCTGAGCAGTCCGACTCGGGCTCAGAGGGCGAGGATGCGCCCGAGTCTATGGCTGTTGAAAAACGGACCGGCAAAACCGCAATGTTAGTACCGACGTTCTCGTAACTCTTCATATGCTAACAATTTTGTAGCCAACCTCCCCGTGAAATCATTTCTCAGGGCTTCCACCTGCGCCAGGCCGACGAGGATGTCGACGCCGCTGCGGTCGCGCGGGCCTTCAAGCAAGCAAAGGCCGAGGGCAAGCAGATCTGGTACTTTACGACTCCCAAATCTGTGCCCATCGAAGTCATTCAGAAGCACGCTATCCCCTTGGACAAGGTCCATGCCGGAAAGTCCATCTTTGCGCACGAGGGAGCCGAGTTCACTGCCCACTTCGAGGAGCCCGTGAATTCTGCCATCAAAGTCCTCATCCCTGGAAAGACGGGCCGCAACTATGAGACGCGTATGTCGAAACCCTCGAGGCCCGCTTGTCCGCTTGCCTACTGACATCCAACTAGTGAACCAATCGGTCGATCGGGTGATGCACATCACTCGCGTAACGCGCTTTGGCCAAGAGAGCGAGAGCGAGTCTACCCCGGCCGCCATACCGCCTACCGTTGTCACGAAAGCTCCTCGACCGCAGCCCAAGGGGCTGAAGGCTCGCTATCAGCCATTCGGCGTCGCGAATGGTGGCTCAGGCGCGGTGGGAGTGCATGCGTCAGACGACGGCGAAGATGTTGAGATGATCCAGGCGCCTCCGTTATTGGCCGAATCTGCCGCCGACGCCCGATCCGACACACCGAAGAAGGCTGCGAAGAAGCGCAAGCACGGCGATGTCGAGAAGGGAACGCCCAACAAAGAGGAGGCTGCGTCAACACCCGTCAAGAAGTCCAAAAAGGCTCGGGTTGACATTAAGGCAGTTGAATCGCCTGCCAAAGCCGCCAAGCAAACTCCTATCGCACCCCCTCCTATCCCTTCGGGCTCAGGAAAGACAGCTGGATCGCCTGAACCAATGCAAGCATCCCCTGTCAAGAAGTCGAAGGGTAAAGACAAGTCCAAGAAGAAGGACTCGGTGCATGCAGAGAAGTCTAGCGACTCGAAAAAGCCTCCAAAGGTCACGCCCATTTTGCCTCCCGCCGTTCCCAACGTGAAGAGTCCTTAGGCAGGCTCCTCATCCCAGAGCGCGACTCAGCAAGGCATCAGCGCAGCGGCCACCCCACCTGGTTGGCAGTCCATGGCGGAGCACCGCAAGGCGCTCGAGGCCGCGCGGGCTCCGACGCCGAGCACGCCGACAAAGTCCAAACCGCGGACCTTGACCCCGGTTCCGATTCCTGGCATATACTCGCCTCGTAAAGTGACCCTTCCGCGGTCCTCGACTTTGCAGACCCCCAACAACAACGCCGCTCGGCCGAACAGCACTCCGACAGTTTCTTCCCGGCCGCCGCTCAAGAGCATCCTGAAGACACCGGAGCGCGAGCAGTACTCTGGCGGTAAGACTGCTCATTCGGGCGGCCAGAGCAAGTCGAGCAAAAAGAAGAAGGGGAACCGGATGTCCAAACTTCCCTGGTTAGGCGAGAAGCGTGGGTAAGGTTCTCGCTGAGGGATTTAGCCTCACCCCTGTGAGGCCTCATGGAGAGACTTGATATTTTTGTTTTGCCTTTTTGCGCAGAGGCTTGCCGTCGAGGATTGGTCACTTAATCCGCCTCGCGCAACCCAACCCAGACATTCTGGTGGCGCCATTCGAATCACGTTGCGGAAGGCATTCTAGGAGGCCTTATTATTTTGCTCGCTCTTTTTTGCTGTTTGTAAAGTCTCACGAGTTTTGTACGAATACCTCTCCTCAGGCGGTATCTGGTCTACATGCAGGCCGGCAAGTCTGGATGGACATCTCGAGGGTAACCTTGGATGCCGATGCTCTGCTTTGGCAGGCAGGCCTTATTTCGGGGTTTCTGGACCGGGAAGAGGAAATGGACATGGATGATACGCTCTGAGCGTGATGGCCGCGAAGGAAAGGCTCTGGGGCGAAGATTCCCTAGACGTAGTTCAATTTCGCGGCAGTAAATAAACATTTTCAAGAATCTCGCTGTGTTAAAACCGTCATGTGCTTTCTACTTGCCCAAGCCAACAACGACACTGTCTCGACCGTATTGCATCGCGATGTCTCCTTCAACCCCCAAATCATCCCTTCCCTTCCCGCCCTCTAAACAACACCAATTCCTCAAAATCCACCACCCCACTTCCAATCAATCCCAACCCGTCCGCCAGCGCCAGGCTAATCAACCCTACCTACCTTAGTTCTCACCACCCACGCTCCCACGTGCCCAAACACCGAACGGAGGCGTGCGGCTGAAACCGCCCCTCCGCCTCCGCCCCCGACCAACTAACAAACCCTGCAAAATTCGGACCCGACATGGGCAGCAGCAGCCGTCAGCACACGATGAGGCTGAAAACGCCTTTCGCTAGGGTAGTCTTCTTTCGTATACCCTTAATTCGACGACACCTCGTTGGTCCGTTCCGCGCGTCCCCAGAGGGGCAGTAACGTTAGTTTGTTTCCGTCCCCGATCCCTGCAAGGAACGGCACATTTCAACCCCCCAGGCAGCCAGCAATCCATCCAACGACATCCTGTTCTTCCCTTCCCCTTTGTTTCTATACGAGAAATTTCTCTCCTCCTCCTTTTCCTCCTCCTCCTCCTCATCCCAAGGTCATCCACATATCCAACCAACCCCATCGCTGTCGCCAGAGGAAGAGCGTGCGCGCGCAAGAACAGCGTCTATTATTATTGATTTCTTTCGCTCCAACCGCCTTTAAACTTCCTAGCCCAAGACGCTCGCTAGGCCAGGTGTCGGGATTGATCTCCCTCCTCTTTCCGCTCGCCAAGCAAACCCACGCCACCCAAAGCCCCATGCGTGGGCACGAGAGCTAGGTGTGTGTAGCTATCCCCTTTCCCTTCCTCCCAAGTCTTTCTCCGGCCGGCCGGCCCTTTCTTGCCCTCCTCTCTCCCTACCGCCTTATTAGGTCACTCCCCACCCACCCACCCAAACCATGCACCGATGCGACCCATCCAACCCCAATCAATGCATTATCATTACCCATTCTTCAATCACCCCTTCTTTCCTTCCTTCTTTCTCTCCCTCCCTCCCCTTCCCCTTCCCATCTCCGCAACAGCGAACGAGCGAGCGAGCGAGCGAGGAAAAAGAAAGAAGACGGAAGAAAGCGAGAAGAAACCCCCCCCCCAAATAACCCAACGAACGAACGAAACGACCAGGCTGACCCTTTCCCCCCTTTATCCAACCAGTTCTGCCGCCGCCGCCGCCATACCGCCATACCGCCATGCCATGCCATGCAAAATAAACAATACGCAATACGGTATAATGTTCCGCTCTGTATATATGTGTGTAACGACCGTGTAGCCAACGCCATGCGATGTCTATAAAACGAGAGAGGGGGATGGGTATATTTCGAAGAGGACGCAAGCAACCGAAGAAACCGTTTTCTTTCTGGGAGCAAAAAGCAAATAGGGCTCTCCGCTTTCTATTCAGGTTTCGCTTTGTCGACCGAACCGACCGAACCGACCGACCGACCGACCGGTTCCGAGAAAGGGAAATAGGAAAGCGAGGGATGATGCTCCTCCCTTTCGCCCTCCAGTGACGCCCATCGAGGTTTTGAAGCGGATCGAATTGAATCGAATCGGATCGGATCGAATCGGGATTTAGGGTACGGGAGCCGCCGCGAAGCCGCCACCCATCAAGAGTCGAAGGATTGTCGCC
The DNA here is from genome assembly GCA_033296705.1 of Chaetomidium leptoderma. Lineage (NCBI taxonomy): Eukaryota > Fungi > Ascomycota > Sordariomycetes > Sordariales > Chaetomiaceae > Chaetomidium > Chaetomidium leptoderma. The sequence goes on along the minus strand of MU856913.1, from coordinate 111,967 downwards.
CAAAGACAAATCAAATCACCGCGCGATAAACACGTCGGCGGCCGGCTCGCCGTCCTTGGGCGCGACACGGGCCTTGTTCCAGACGTCATAATGATCGTCATTCGGCGTGGTTGGGCTCAGGATCCCCGGGGTGCTGCTGCTGCTCCCGCAGAGCGTGTCGCCGCGGCTGATGGAGTCGAAGCTCGAGCTGCTGCCGAGCGTCCACTCGTCGCTGTCGCCCGTGCCCGGCCGCTGGAGCAGGCCCAGCCCGTACCCGTTGCGGCCGCTCTCCTCGTCCATCGGCCGCGCGCGGTCGCCGTGCTCGACGTACTCGTACTCCCACCGCGTCGACTTGTCGAGCTGCGGCCGCGGGAGGAACCGCACGCGGGCGATGTAGTAGGCCGCGGCCGCGACGACGCCGCCGCCGACGAGGTCGATGGCGTAGTGGTGGTTGAGGTACATGGTGGCCCAGGCGATCCAGGCGCCGTAGAAGATGAAGAAGGACCGGAAGCGGGGGAAGCAGTACTGCATGAAGAGCGCCTCGAAGATGGCATTGGCGGCGTGCATGCTGGGGAAGGCGCCGAAGGGCACGGGGGCGGTGGTGAAGCTCGTCGTGTACATGTCGACGCCCAACAGCTCGTCGATGCGGGCCAGGCCCGCGGGGGAGCCTTCCATGCCGTAGTGCGCCGGCTCCAGCCCGTGGAGCTTCTCGTACCAGGGCGGGGTGCAGGGGAAGATGAGCTGGATGGTGACGCCGAGGATCGACATGTAGCCGAATGCGCGGGCGAAAACGGGGAGGGTGCCGGGGGCGGCGAAGAGGAACATGAAGATGCTGCAGACGAGGGGTAGCGCGAAGTGGCCGACGCCGTAGGGCAACCAGGCAATGACGTCGAGGATGGCGTGGGTGTGCGCTGACAGGATGTTGGATAGGTTCGCGCCGTACATGACGTTTTCCAGCGCGGGGAGGACCTTGACCCAGATGTGTGGGCGGTATTCAGGGCCGATGAATCTGTGCGGGTTCAAACGTCAGCAATCAGGTCCCGATATTACATCTCAGGTCCGTGGTGCCTCGGGACGCCGGGTTTTGTTCGGCATCCTGCATCAACGAACAACACCATAAAACGTACCGGCTCGAAAAAAAGTACAGCAGATAGGTCCATATCGGCAAGGACGGCGACAAAAACTGTTGCGTGACGGGCATCAGGAGCAACACGCCGAGCACGACCAACACGCCCGTCTTAATGAGCGGCGCCGACGGGAGGATGAATAGCGAGAAGAGAATGAAGCCAAACGTCGCGAAATGCTGCACGTCCCAGAGACTCCATTTCCTCTTGCGTAGCGCTCTTAGCGTCACCCATGGATCGAATGACGTCTGTAGTCTCGTGATGTCGTCGGACTGGCCATGCTTCTTAACCCCCCCGAGGCGCAAACGCAGCTTCCGAGGCGAGCGGAAGCTTTTGGGTATCGGGTTGAGCTGGGCTAGTGTCCCGGGCCACCTCAGGGGTAGCAACCTGGGCTTCATCGCCGGCGCCTGGGCGATGATGGCGGGGAATTCTTGGACGGCGTCCATGCTGGGTGTTAGGAGAGGGCCGATTCGATTATAGGCGGTTGCCTATCCGGGTTGGAACTTGGAAATGCCCGACACCGTCCGAGGAAACGCAGCGAAACGCCGGTGCGGCTCCGTGCCGGAGGTAAGGCGGAGGAGGGGAGAGAGATGGCGGGAAGCTCAGACGGCGGCGCTCGCTACTGTCGCTGCATATGCATGTTTCAGTCAAGACTAGAGCTACAACTACTGGTTGACCAGATAGTAAGGTATCGGGTGGCAAATGTAGGAGAACGGCGGTATCGGAATCGCAGAGAAGGTCCTAGGACGAAGGGAAGAATTAGGGGACGAGGATGGTGGTGTTGGTGTTGGACGGTCGACGAGTGGCCAAGAAGCGGGTAGGTACATGTATGTAGTGGTCATGACGGCGGGCAGCGGGCGGCGGCGGCGGGAGGGCATCGGTTTTCATATGCAGGCGCAGGGAAAAAGCGACCAACAACCTGGTGAACCAACGCCAAGATGCAGAGTCGAGGAAGGTGCTGGGCGCTGGGTAAGCCGATGGATACGCGGAAATCATGGATTGTCCGACAACTGGGAGCAACCGTCAAAAGTGGGACCATCAAAGACGCGAATTCCGACCGTCGCTGGTTGCGGCCGCCTGGGCCACCAGACATGATTCAGTTAAGAGGAGGATAAGAGGAGGATATGCAACTGAACGAGGCTCTCGCACACGACCGCTCCTCCCACAAGATGGTGAGCTCTCCTTGGCGAATTTGGAGGAACCTTTGTGATACGTAACTGCTCCACACCGGACACTCGGCGTTGCTCGCGCCGCTATTGTCGCGTGATGTGTAAGTCTGTACCATGTACAGGTACTGCAAAAGCTGCCACTCGCATTTTTGGTTCCCAGGACCTGGAATGCTCTCTGCTGGCATCACACGCCATGCGCTGAAACACAAGGACGACAATCTATACGACCAGTGTATGGTTATGTGCAACTCCCTGCGCGACACCTGCGCTTTTTAGCAGAATCCGGTCGCCCCGTTTTGAGTCCCAGAGCTCAGCAGGTACCGGTACATGAACACCAAGGAATCCGCTTCGAAAGCCCTGCAAGCTTGGCGCCTCCCGAACGGCGCACGGAAAGCCCCTGCCTGCCACCCCGCTCTTTGTGGCCATGGCGTCAACGGGACGGCGCACGCCAAGTCGTGGGTTTCAGCAACCGATTCCGTGCCATCCGAAATGCCCGGGGAGTCCCTGTGTTCGGATTCCTCGCATCGCAATCTGAGTGGCTGGCTGGCCCGCTGACTGTTGCTGGAACCGAGAACCGAGCATGGGAAATGGCATCTTTGAAGCGCCCAACCACGCCTGCCGAATGCCACCATTCTCATGATGGAATTCCTGTGCGACTCTGGTGAGCCTGGCTGACCTTACTGTGGACAATCCGAGGGAGGGCGGTTGGTTCCCATGACTGTTTTGTCGCGGCGATCCGGCGAGCCATGCGAATGATCGACCTGGGGGAAAACGCCGGCATTGGGTTTGATGAGAATCCCTCGCGTCGCCATCTTGTTGAAGTTGCCCATGGCTGATCCTTCCATCACCTTATTATAGCTTGTTGCAACCCTCCGAAACCCGAATTCGAATCCGTTCCTGAGGCACGTCGGCTGGGCGTGCCGGGCATGTCGGCGAGCTGGGCCCCTCGCGTGTCGTGTTCAACCAGCAGAGCCGCAGTGATCACCCGCTGATCAAGGAGAAGATGTCCAGGGCCAGACCTCCCCGAGCTCCCCCAACACGTTGGGAAGCCTCCCGAAAAACACCTTGCAAAACCGCCAACTCAGAACGGACATTTCTCGCAAGAGCTCCGTGAGCTGCCCAATCAGTGCAACGAACCCTGCGCCTATCGGGTGTGGGCTTGGAAGGCCAAGATACTTGGCAGCGCGAGTCGTTGAGGGCGCCGATGGATCCCAATTCCCGTCGACCATTGAGAAAGTGGAAAGAAGAAATTTCTTTTTGCTTCCTTTTTCCCCTTTTCTTTTTTCTTGTTGTCGGCAGGGTCTAGGTTATCTGTTGATGCCTCACTAAACCTCGGGGTTATTAGCGAGATCTTGGCGTGCACGTCGGCATCGGCCCGGACGTGCAGATTACATTCATGCGTCTATCGGAGTCAAGAAAGCTCAGCGCAGCTCGAACGCCGTCTCTCTCGGCGAGGAAGTGAAAAAGACGACCAATACAAAAGCAATTCGCATTCGCTCGCATGCTGCTGACGGGAGGCTGCTGACTGGCGTCCAACACTGAAAACCAATGAACTGGGCGTCACCGCCGTTACTGTGGCCATCCCTGGCGCGGGCAGCCTTATCCTCCCACAGGGCCACAGCTGCTCCGAGCATGCCGGATTGCCGGTTGATCGCCCCACACATCCACATCGGACTTCGGGGTTTTGGTCGGGCGACACGGACAATCCGGGAACCCCGGGCGGCGGCAGCTGTAGTATGCTAGGCTTGATCGGGCTAGACCATCAGATATCGTCCATCGCTTAACTTGCATATCCATCCATGGACATGGGTTGTCAAAGGGTCAACAGGTTACAAAAGTGATGAGGTTATTCCGTAGTTGGAGCTGATCGGTGGCTATGGAAATGCAAGCCAAGAGTAGTTTAAACCTTATCGGCGTAAAGGACCAAGGAGAACAGACTATGAATCGACGCAGACACTGGTGGCGTGCTCACCTCAACACCAAACACTCAGGCTATCGCCGAGAGCATAGCCAACAGTTGTCACGAACTAGGTCACCCATCCGGCCAGACAACTCCATCAACAAGAGTACACAATCTGGACAGGAAGCCTCAAAAGATAGCTCCGGCTGGAATAAACATTTGTATTTTTTAAATTAGATAGATCTCGCCCTCACTCCCCTTCTATCAATCCCCATCCCTCCCCAACTCTCGTACGGCGGCGAACCGGAAACCTAGTTCAACTCGACAACAAAGAACACAAGCATAACAAGATCCCATCAGACAAAACGTACGTACGGTATCTCAGCAACAATAGCAAAACGTCCAGACACAGAGAAACAACCCGAACAACACGCCATCAACATAAACAACAGAAAAAAACACGCATGCCTTTTGGAGTCTTTTAACATATAATCTCGTCGTCATCCATCATGATATAATCGCCCGCCCTAAAGTCGAAGCCGAACACAACAACAGAAAACAGAGAGAGACAAGACAGAGAAAGAGAGCACGCAAAATTTGCCCCAGTCAGTCAGTCAGTCAGTCAGTCAATCAATCAAATAACAAAACCCCAAGTCTCCGATCCCAGATCGTATAACCCTCCCTCATCCCATGCATACATGGGGTCAACAACACATCACCATCACCGCCGACTCCCAATCCCCATGCCGCTCCACAGCCCCTTACTCGTCTCAACCACGCGGTTAGCCTCGCTCCCCGGCCGCAGACTCGCCGGCACCGCGTGCGCAGGCGGCAGCGGCGGCGCAGCATCCTCCATGCTGACATCCCCGTCCACCGTCGTTGATGTTGTTGTTGTTGTTGTCTGCGTCGTCTGCGTGTTATACCCGCTATTGTCGTTGTTGCTCTGACCCTGCTGCTGTTCCTGTCCAGGCTGTCCACTAACCGAGATGCCGCTGTCCTCTTTTTTCGGCTGCATGCTGTTGTTCTCCTTGTTATTATTATTATTCTTCACCGGCTCGCGGCTGCGGCCCCCATTCATGAAACCGCCGTTGCCGCCGCCGCCCACGCCATGGCCCTCGCGCAGCTTGTTGATGGCGCGCACCGTGTCGATGGCGGCGTGCAGGGTGCGGCGGGCGTTGAAGTTCTTCTTGACCGTCGGCAGCAGGTTCTGGCCCTTGTCGGCGGCGGCGCCGCCCTCGGCCGCCGCGCGCGCCCACCCGGCCACAAACGGGTGCTGCAGCGCCTCGTGCGCCGTCATGCGCTTGCCCGGGTCGATGGTCAGGCACCGCCGGATAAAGTCCTTGGCGCTGTCCGACACGCCGCGCCAGTATTCGAGCGGCGTGAAGTTGTAGTCGGCGTTGAGGATCGCTTGCATCTCTTCGAAATCGGAATCTCGGTCAAAGGGCGTGTAGCCGCACAGCAGGAAGTAGGTGATGACGCCCAGCGCCCACAGGTCGACGGGCTTGCCGTGGCCCGTCTTCTTGAAGATCTCGGGCGCCATGTAGCCGGGGGTGCCGCAGGTGGTGGTCAGCACGTGGAACTGCTCCTCGTCCATGATGCGGCTGAGGCCAAAGTCGGCGATGAGGAGGTCGGCGTTGTCCTCCGGGGTGCGGAACAGCAGGTTCTCGGGCTTGAGGTCGCGGTGGACGATGCCGTGGTCGTGCAGGTAGGCGACGGCCGAGAGCACGGCGCGGATGAGGTCGGCGGCGTCCGACTCGTAGTATGAGCCCTTGCGGCAGATGCGGTCGAACAGCTCGCCGCCGAGGGCCAGGTCGGTGACGAGGTAGAGGTTGTTCATGGTCTCGAAGTAGTCGACGAGGGTGAGGATGTTCTGGTGGCCCATCGACACCTTTTTGAGCACGGCAATCTCATTTCGCACCTGGCGCAGGAGCACAAAAGGTTAGACGGCGAGTTGATTGTGGCCGGCCGGCGACAAAAAGAAAACATACCATGTGCTCTCTCCCCGCCATCAACCGCTTGTTGATTACCTTGGCGGCATAGTAGCGCCCCGTGTCGATGTGAATGCACTCCTTGACGACCGAGTACGACCCCGCACCTAGCACCTTGCCGACCTTGTACCTGCAGGCCTGGACCTGCGGGTTCGCTGCTGCGGCTGCCGGGGCTGCGCTCATGGTGTTGAGATGGCGAGTCGCTCAGGACCGGATGGCTGTGCTAGCGCCCGGTGCGTGGGCTTTAGATGTGCGGACTTCGGAGACGGAGACGGTGTATATAATCGGTGCTGTCTGGTAGCGCTAGATACTGTGTCGCCAGGAGAGGAGAGCCGCTGGTCAAATCGCTCTTCTCGCCGTTGCTGAAATGAAGGCTCCAACTCAGGAGGGACAATCGAGCAGTCTTACTAATTGTCGCGACGCGGTATGATCGGCTGGGCACCGAGGGGTTGTTGATGGTTAGGGGTCCTTTCGAGCGGGGCACTCGTCGCCGTGTGCGGTGTGCGGTGTGCGATGTGCGGTGCGTGCAGCGGTGAAACTGGAGACAGTTCGCGCGACAGCGTCCGACAATCGCTAGGAGACTCGAACTACAAGACGCTCGCAAACGATAGAAAACCTCAACTATAAGTTCTTCTCCAGGCGAGCGAAATGACTTCCCTAAGTTTAGGTAGTTATTCTCGGTCAGCCGCACTTTAGTCGCAACCTCAAGTCCCGCTGCCCCTCGTTCTCGGAGCCAATCACGACCACAAACCCCCACTTCTCAAACGCCATGGGGTTGCCCTATTCTCCTGGATAGGTCCTGGGTACGAATTACAGAATAGGTCTTCAGGACGGACGAATGATGGAGAGCCGGGATAGGTCGCGAGATGCACAAGGGGGAAGCCGCTTCCGGCTTGGGTATCTTTTTACCAGTAGTAGAAACAACCCTGTATCTTATCACCGCGCAGCTTCACTTCTTTCACCTCTTCTTCTCCCGCTTCGGCTTCTTGGACTTGGAGTGCCCCTTCTCACCAGCCCCTTCGTCCGCCTCCTCTACCTTACGTTTCGCTTTGGACTTGACGCTCACAAGCGGGTTACCCTTGCCGCTCTTGGCTGCCTGCTTCACCCGCTTCTCTGCGTCCTCCCATACCGCATCGTCGCCCTCGACCTCGAACCTGGCCGTCACTGTCAGTTATCTCTCATGCCACGGATGAACAGACGGCAGGGCCCCTTACTGGTCTAGTGGGAGCGAATCGATAAGCTCCCTCTGCTTCACCCGCAACTCACGCATCGCCTCATCGCCTCCCTCCTCAAGCTCGTCCTCCAGACTGGTCTCCAGGGGCGCGTATTTGCTGTCCACCACCTCGTCGTCGTGCATCCCCGCCGCGTTTTCGCGGCTCACGCCTACTTTGTCAGGATTCGGCATCTCGGCCGCCATGGCCCCCGTGACCAGCGAGCCGAGGTGAGACGTCATCTTCCTCATGATCTTGATGAAGATGGCCATGAGCTGCGAAGGCGCTATTGACAGCTCATCGGCCACCGTATCAATCTCCTTCCGCTGCATGCCAATGGCCAGCAGGATCGCCTGCTGCAGGCCGCTCAGCTTGATGTGTGTCCTCAACCGGCCGGTGAAGTACAGCTGTGCAATGGTTGGCATGAGGTCCAACACGACGTGGTAGTCGAGCAAGCCATTGGCATACGACTCGAGCCGCTTGTGGTCGAAGGGGGTCAGCAGCCCGTCCAGGTCAGTCTTATTGATGGCAGCCGGCTCGGTGGATGAATCCAGCTGGGCACCAGCGTTGGCAGATTCCTCGATTGTCAGTGCGAGGATGGGTGGGAACTCGCGGAACTTGTATGAGAGGAGCGACAGGAAACGGCGATGGAAGTCGTTGGCAAATGCGCCAAGCCAGCTCGGGTCGTTCCCGTCCTGAAGAGGCCGAATCATGACACACGTATGTTCGCCCGTAAGGTCGTTCGCCGTTTGCCTCTATTGCTTGGTAAGTGTTTCTGCCATCGAAAAAAGGACAAGACTCAAAGCACATACCAGGTAGACTGGGGCAAACGAGGCCCGCTTCCAGAACTTATGCAGCGGCTGAGTCAAACCGTAGCTGACGCCGACGTAGTCGAGCTTCTCCGGGCGACGCTCTGCTAGTTTTGCAAAGAGCGGCGGCAGCTCGTTCATGTCCCGGACCTTGATGTCATCAAAGAGACTGGCCTCTGCAAGCTCGGCATCCGTGACCTTGGGAATGGACCGCTGAATAGAGCTGTCTCCACCCTCGGAGAGATCCGCAAATTTGCCCTCGTAGTACTCAACCAGAAGCTGGAGCGCCTTTGAGCCATACCCCATTGACATGTAGTCCGGATTAGTTGCTATCCGGACCACGCGAGCACCTGAAAGGGATGCGAACTCGTCATCCTGGAACTGTTGGCTGACGAGCCACGGGATCAGATCGCCAGAAGGTTGCTGGCCCCTGCTCAAGCTGTTGAGGATGCTCTGCTTGCTGATCTTGCCTTCCAAGGAAACTTGGATCACGCACAGCGGCTCGGGCAGGCGGCCTTCAACAATCGGGCCCGTGAGGACGAAGAGCTCGTGTGCCAGCGCATCGCTCATAAGCTGCAGGTCATTGGGCGAGTTCTTGTAGTGGCTGGCAACATAGAGCGCCAACATCTGCTGCAGGAACTTCTCCGATACTGGGTGGAATGAGAAGAGCGTGTCGCGGTTGACGTGTAGCAGCTCGCACTGCGATGGATCCGGACACCCTTGAGTGCTGAGCTTGGACTTTGGCAGTGTTGCATCCAAACAGAGAAGCGTATTGAGCCACTTCTCCACCTTATCACCTTGGGCATAACGGATGGGCTCTGAGAGTGTGATCTCCTTGAGCGACCGTCCGCCTAGTGCGCTGGTTTCCTTGGTCGCCTTGCCGCTCGACCGATCAACCTCGATGGCGCCGCGAGCGTTTGAACCCGCGCCCGCCCTGGACTGCTCCCTCAGTTGCTTGATCAGCTTCAGCGACAACGACCGGCCCGTGCCTTCGTATCCGCTGATGGTGGATGCCATGAACACCAGATAGGGGCCCATGAGCTTCTTGACGAGCGGCAGGGGAATGGCCGCCGCTTCATCAATGACCACCAGCTCGGCCTGCCCGAGCACGTGGCTATCCTGGGGTCGGATGTACTGGATGGTCTGGCGGTGGTTCCTGTGAATGTTGACTCGGACAACAGCCTTGTTGAAATCGGGGTTTGTGGATTGGATAATCGAGTAGTCGGCGTGGTCCTTGTAGTCGAGCGCGTCGAAGCCCTTGAACACGAACTCGAACAACGTCTTCAAGTTTTCTGGAGAGGGAGAAGTGATGAAGATGTTGCTGTATCCGTAGGCGACAGCGGCTGCAATCGCGACGCCCATCGCTGCAGATTTGCCGCGGCCACGGGCTGCCGTCAAGGTCACTGTGTTCCGGAGCGTCTTCTCGGCTATAGCATCCACAAACGTGAGGAGCGCCTTCGCTTGGTCCGTTGTCCGCGCCAGTTTGACGAGAGACCCAATGGGTTGGGTGTCCTGCAGCGAATCCTTGATCTTTTCCAACTCTTGCGTCGCCGCACTCTTGGGTTCGTCCTCCTCTGGTGGCGGTAGCGGCTTCACCCCCTTTCCGCCCGATATCGGAAGAACGTTGAGCTCGTCATCGATCACGAGACACGATTCGCAACTGCCCAGCGACAGGATGAAGCGCTCGTTAAACCTCGCAACAACGTCGTCGTGGGCCTCGGTTCGGTACCGCGAGTGGACGTCCATGGAAAGGGTGTAGAGCTGCTTCAGGCTGCTCATACCTTTTACCAAGAGCACGACTAGACCTCCACCCTCGACTGTCTCGATGGTACGGGCAAGGATGTTGGGCGTCATGGCCTCGAAGTCTTGCAGGATACACTGCGCCCTATCGTCAGCGCCCCTGTAATCTGCGGAGTGGCCCCCTGCCACGGTTTCGGACCCGACTCACCATGCCATATGTGTTACCCAAAATCTTGTCGGTTTCCTTGTAGTAGACATAGCGGATGTCGTGGAGCGAGATGAAGAGCTCGAAGGGGTCTTCGGAATTGGCCTCGCGGATGCCGCGCTTGATCTCCTTCTTGATCTTGTTTTCGCGCTTTTTCCGGTGGCTAGTGAAGCCGAGGAGCTTATTCTTGTAAGCCCAGAGGACCGACTTGTTCTGCCTCACATCCATGCTGGACATGATGTAGTAGAGGTGGACAATGGCATCCTTGGAGCGGTCGCCGACCACAACGAAGAAGCTGCGCTTCTTTTCCTGGAGGCCATTGCGGATAAGCGTGGGAATCCGCGAGTCTCTATATTCAGCACATTGTTAGCATTTCAACGCAATTTCGTGTTGGATGGCTGGCATGGCGTACACTGTCTTTTGGGTCGACATGGTGGCGGATGTTGGCAGACCTGCAGATTAAAGACTGAGGACTGACTTCGGGGAGATGGAGGGGCCCAAAAATTCCATGCGACAGCTCTCTCAATTATTTTCATTCTGCCGGGCGGTGTGGACTTTGACATCGACTTTCGGCCGCTTCAACTCACCGCCTGCCGTTGAGAAGGCGCATCCCTGCGCCTCGGCTTCTCCACCCTGAGACACTCGACACTTCTCTTTCTAACTTCCAGGTTGCTATGCAGAAATATAGGGACTATGCGGGCAGTTTCAGTCGCATGTTGGCCTTCAGCAACAATTAATTCACTCAGGCGTCAGAGCCTCGCCGTGACGACTTCTTTGAACTCTGCTGTTTCTTCGACTTTATTCGAGCCGTGTTTGCACTCTTCTTGCTACCTGGCCGTTAGATCTGACACATGGGGACACACCAGTTGAAGCACCACTTACAGCGCTTCATATTTCTTGGCCTTTCCGGGGCTGCTTTCACCGGGCACCGTGTTGCGATACAGATCCCCAAGCTCCTCAAAGAGCTTTTGACGGTTTTCGTCTGTGTTTGCGTTGCGGCTTCTCTGAGTCTGTGCCTGGAACGCAAGGCAGTCATTTCGTCGAGAGTAATACTTTGACTCTCGGACACCCGTGTGCAGCAATTTTGGTAAAAAGCCCAACAGCTGCGGAACAGGCCATGTGGTTGTTGCTTTGGTTTCAGTCCTGGCCATGTCAGTACAGCTTGTTGGCTTGCGACAAGGAAAGTCCACGGCACAAACTTGTTCACATGCTGTCCTCCAGGGCCGCTGGACCGTGAGAAAGAGGTGTTGCCTTCAGGCAGGCTGCTGATCTGGAACGACTGATGCCATTTCCTTGCTTCGGATAGTAGCTCCGGATCAAAGGACGCATCAAAAGCCTGGTGTTTGACAGACCGTTGAATGGCTGGGACGGGCCATGTGTTCAACGGCCATCGGCTCGTCAGGCTAAGGGCTCGCATCCTGTTTGTGACTTGTTGACAAACTTCAACGACTGATGAGTCTGGTTGCGCATGCGCTCACACGCTCTGCGAGTTATTTGCCCTGACTAATTCCCCAATCAAGCTTAGCCATGTGTCACACTACCTTAACTAGTTAGTTGAAACTTAAACGAGTGCAGTGGCTGCAGCGGGGACATTGTGGGGAATGCATGATCGAGAATTTTTTCCCAACTGTGAGCCCAGCCTTGTATCTCCGCATCGCTCTTTTGTGTGGACCGGCAGTCATGATTGCACTGCAGGCTTGCTTGCTCCCACTTTGAACCCTCAAAAGTTTGATCAGGCTCATCCTCACTCTTCCACACCAACAAGCGCATCGCCTGACTCTGACCTGGAGTGATTTCTGGAATCCATCATCTGCTGCTTTTCCTCAGGCAGGATTGTCCCAATCGCCAAATAATATTTTCCTGCTGTTTCCGCTGCCCCTCTCGGAATCGACCGCCACTTCTTCTCCTCACCTCGCTCACCGCGAAACCACCTTCAGCGGCACTCCAATCTGTGCTGCAGTCTATGCAGTCTGCCTTCACCCGCGTTCAATGTGAACTGGCCCCCAGTTGTCTGACTACTGACTCCGAAAAATAAAAACCCTCCTGCGCATCCCAATTGGACCGACTTGCGCACTCTCCATCAACGAGCCTGGCGGCCCTCTCCACGCGATCGCCGCGCTTGATGACAGAGCCACGGCCAGCAATTGTGGCTTCTGCCGACCTAAGTCCTCTCTCTCCAACTCCCGTTTTCACCCACAACGACATCCAAACCACGGTGGTCCCAAATCTCCAGGACCAAGCAGCCTCTGCCGACGAAGCAGCATTAACCCCCCCAAATCACCCAGTCACAATGGACCCAAAGCCGGAGATGGCCGAAATCTCTGACACGATTGTAGTCGCCGGAGATTACTCGGATGAGTCTCGCGACGAGAGCGACGAGAGCATCGACTATGGCGAGGGCGAGGAAGGGCAGGAACAGGAGAATGTCGAACCAGATGCTGCCAACGATGACTATGCCAGAACCTTTGATTCACCCGCAGCTCATGAGGATCAGAGTGAGGCTGAAGAGCCTCAGCCAGATGTATCAATGGCCTCAGAATCCATGAATAGTCCATCTGCGCCTGACCCTGCAGCTGTCTCCTCTGATCATCCGTCGCCCACTCCTCCGGCGGCCTTGCCCAGCGCCAACGATTCAGCCCAGACCCCGGGCACTTTGTCGCCATCTAAGCACGCCAACGGCACCGAAAACTCGTCCGAGTCTCCATTTACCGCGCCGAACACCAGCCCATCATCCGCGGCGCCTGCCACCGCCCTTGCCACCGACCTCCCTGAGCGAACCCCAGCTGCCTCTGCCCCTGATGCAGCTCTCGCCCCCACGGTTCTTGCGCCGACAAATGAAGGTGAAGCCGCTGTTGACATCCAAAAGCTGGTAGACGACATTACTGCTCGAGCCAACACCACAGCCTCACCCTCCAACACTCCAGCGCAAGCCACCCTAGTTACTACTCAAGCCGCTCCGGCTGCCTTGCCTGTATCTCATCCTCCCTCATTACCCCCTAAGCCTTCTCTTCCCAACCCGCCAGCCAGCTTGCCCGCCATCCCACCGACTCACTACTCGTTCCAATCCCGGGGTCCCAATGCTCCCACAGCCCCGGGGATGACTAGTGCCAGCCCCGGCCCATCGCATAGCACGTACGTTGCAAATGAAGGCATTTCATCCTTGCCCGCGCCACCACACGGAGCCTTCGGCGGCCCTTCTCACAGTCATGCCCATCACATGCCCCAAAACGGAGATGTTTCTTCCGGAAACTACCATGGCTCGTCTTCCAAGCAGCTCTGGGACCAGTTCCAGGCCGATGAGAAGCGGTACACATCAGAGGCCAAGTGGGAGAGATTCCCCGAAGGCTCCCGCATCTTTATCGGTGAGTCCATACTATACCATGCCCATACTCTCTCTGCCTGCGATCATCGACTTACAGTGGTGTAGGTAATCTGTCCAGTGAGAGGGTCTCAAAGCGAGAGGTGTTTGAGGTGTTCCACACATTCGGCAGGCTCGCGCAGATCTCGCTGAAGAGTGCCTATGGCTTTGTGCAGTACCACACCATCGACGAGGGCCATGCCGCCATGCAGGGCGCCCAGGGCATCGAACTTGGTGGCCGTAGGATTCGTGAGTTCTCTTTTCATCTACCACTGTGGCTTGTCCATCGTCTGACTGACTGTTCGATAGATCTCGAGATCTCGCGCGCCCAAAAGAAAAAGGACGAGAGAGAAAGATCCCCGGACCGCCGAGCCCCGCGGGGTGTCCATGGTAATGAGCGCCATGACACGGCGGAGCGCAGTTGGAAACGGGATGACTATCGGCCGGTACGCTCTCCCTCTCCACGCCGGAATGACCACCGCGGCAGCCGAGACGGCCACCACCCTCGAGACCGTGAATTTGGCGGCCATGGGCGCCGACGCTCGCGATCGCCCCAGCGCTTCAGCCGGCAAGGCGACGACTCGTACAGGCGCAGGAGTCCGAGCCCTCACCGCCGAACGTCGTCCGACGGCGACCGGTTTGACTTGCCTCGCCGCTTCGGGCCTGACGTCCCCGACGTCCAAATCCTTCTCCTCCAGGAAGTCTCAAGAGATTTCGTCGGCTGGGTCCAAGGAGCGTTCCATACCAAAGGGTTGAAGACCGATGTCATGTACTTGAACCCTCGATTCCCCCGGGAGACGGTGCTACAGCGCCAAGTTGTCGAAGGCGTGCACGCCATTGTGGATCTTGACTACAATGCCCAGACAAGAGGCAAGATCCCCATCCAGGTCTTTGGCCGATCTGGAGGCAGCAGCGTCCGCTTTGAGCTCTACCAGGACGTCGACCCCCCAATCGCGGCGGAACTCGTTGAGAGGGAGAAGGTCCAATCCGGAGCTCACCTCGCTCAATCTCAAGCGCCTTACGCGCCCAACAATTACAGCCACCCGCCCCATCAGACACAAGCGCCTCCTGCCGGCTACCCTTACCAATATTCTCAACACCCCGCCCCCCCCACACAACCGCAGCCGACACCCGACCTGGCAAGCATGGTCGGCAACCTCGACAATTCGGCTCTCCAAGCACTCCTCGCATCGCTCCAGGGCCCGCAGGCCCCCGCGGCCCATGGCTACCACGGAGTACAGCCTGCTGCTGCACCTCAAGCCGCCCAAATCGACATGAATGCGCTTCTTGGCAACCTTAGAAATGTCGCCTCGGCGCAGCCCGCGCCGGCTTCGGGCGTGCCCGGCTACGGAGCCGCGCCCGCCTATGGTGCTGCCCCCGGTGGCTACGGGATGGTGGACCCTGCGCAGCAGGTTCAGTCGATTATGGATCAGCTGAAGCGGGCTGCGCATTAGGGAGGCTAGGCCGGGGTGATGGTTGTAGACGACGCGGTTGCCCACTGGCGTTTGAGTTCTGTCAGAGTACCTAGGTATCTTTGACATTATTGCGTTGCGTATTATTCTATCGAACTTTTTACATAGATTTTTTCGGTCGCTGTCTCGGTTGCGAGGCGATGAGGTTTTTTCATTTCAACAGCGGCGGAACGGGCGCCTTTGAGTCAGGGGTTAAAGGGTGGCAAAAGCTGTGTGTTGTTTTACCCCCGCGGGAACGGACGACATCCGTTGTTCCTCGCAGGCAAATCTGGGAGGGCTACGTCTGAGGATACCGGACGTTTAGGGGGAGGACGTTTCAGTATGATGAAGAGATGGCTGCGTTAGGATTTAGGTCTGGTTCGTCCTACAGGCGGCCAAGGGTCTTCTCCCTGCTACATCTCGTAGCTACACGGCGCGGTCATGAGAATAGAGATTTATGGATTCTAGTCCGAGTCACTCAATTGCAAGTTGTAAACGCCCGTTGCCCTCTCCTCTCAAGATCTGCTCTGTCGGGAGGTAAAGACAATCCAACTCTGCCGTGGTCCATATCACTTACTGTCGTACTCCTGCATCTCCTGCTGACTCTGTCCTGCTATCACGCCGTCCTTCCGCTCGGGCTTGAAGACCAGGCCCGGGTGTCCGATCATGAGGCAAAACACGGCGGTGAGTATTATCCTGTTTAACCAAGTTAGCCATCATACATCACCAAGAAAAAGCAAGATATAAAAAGACGAAGAACTCACACGCCCTCCAACCCAATAAACAACCCCTCCTCCCGAATCAGCCCCCCCGACAGCCACCCCTGATGCAGCTCTGCCAGCCGAAACGCGCACCGCGCCAGCGTCAGCAACACGGCGAGCACCATGAAGCCAAAGAACAGCCTCAGCCGCGTCGCATCGATAGTAGTATCAGTCCTGTTCAGGTTATCACCACCATCACCACCCCGCCGGTGACTGCTGCTGTCGCCAAAGTACCGCACCAGATAGTCGATAAAGAAGCCGCAGAAGAGCAGGATGGTAAAGACCTGGAAACTGAGCCCTGCCAGCGCGAGGTCGACGCCGACTTGGCTCTGGCCGGAGCTTGAGGTTGATAGGCCGCCGCCGGCGGCTTGGAGGATCAGGGAGAGGATGTCGCAGGGGATGAAGATGTAGTAGAAGAGTTTAGGCTGGAAGCGGGAGAGGGAGGGGGAGAGGTGGTTGATTCTGTTTTTTGGGAGGAGGAGGGGGGGAGGGTTAGAGGTCAGGTTTAGGTTTGGGGTGTGGGTGGATAAGGGGGTGTAGTAAGAGGTGGGGGGGGCCTTACGAGAGGGCGAGGGTGATGTAGATGGCGGCGCAGTAGTAGACTGGTCCGGTGCTGACGCAGACTTGGACGAGTTAAGTTCACATTGCCTAACATAGGTAGGCCTAGAAACGGACAAACTCACTGATCTGGAGCATAAACGCGTTAAAGTTGAAGGGGTTGTAGTACAGCATCACTCGTCCGACGTAGCCGAGGATGGCGTTGACGGCGCCGACGAGCATGCACCCCATGAACCACCACTGTTTCCATCGGAATCCGAGGTACGCGTGGATCACCGCAGCGATCGCGTATAGGGCGATGAAGGTGAGGTTGGCGGCTAGCGAGGGCCGGTAGCCGTACACGGAGTATTCGAGGGGGCAGATGTCCAACGTGCAGTTGGCCTTGGGGCCGAAGAAGACGACATATGGCGGCGGTATTGGCGCGCCGGGTGGGAGCGCGGCGTAAGACATGGTGCTTGTCGAAGCCCGTGGTCGGGGAGGTGTCGTCGAGTTGGGGTTGGGGGCGTTAGCTGACTCGAAGGGTCAAGGACGCCGTCGGTTTTACATAGCAGAGCAGACGACAAGGTTATAAAGTCGAAAAGACGTGCGTGGCCTGGCCACTCATCGACTTGACTCAGCCCTGTTCACGATGTAGCCGAGTGTAGCGACGCGTATGGATTGGCAGATTTGCATTCGCTTAAGCTTTGTAGGATTCCAGGGGGTCCTTTTCTGGAAGTATTGAAGACTGCATGGAAGGATTGTCGCCGAATCAAAAACGGGGCGGCTGAGGGGGGGGTGACGAGGCCCCCCAAAATGTTGGGACCTCCTCTCCGGAACCCTCTCCGGAATTCCGTGTCTGGATGGCCTGGGATTCGAAATGAGTTCTAGAGACCCCACGGACAAAGGGATAGGAAAAGACAATCTTTCGTTTCTTCTTAACACAAAAGAGGATCAACATCAACAGCTTCCCCTAAACTCAAAGCTCATCCCCCCCAATCCCACCCCCCTCCCCCCGCCCAACCACAAACCAATCCCTCACCACGGCCGTCCCATCCACCACGGCCCTCCACACCTCTTCCTCACAGCTCTCCGGCTTCAACACATAACACCTCCCCTCCACCACCCCCTCCGGCACCTCATTCCGCCACCCCCACGCATCCCTGGGCCCCTCCGTCCGAAACCTCTCCCCAAAAGCCACCTTCCCCGTAGCCACATCCAACCCGCCCATGGCCCTCCTAAAGACCTCGTACGCCGCCTCCGGCTGGTAGGCAGGCACCTCATGGCCGGCCTGAAAGACCCTCGTAAAACTAAACCCCGGCCCCAATTGCCTCGTCACCCCTTTTTCTGTTTCCCTCCCACCGCCGCCGCCGCTTCCGCCGCCCACCACCAGCGGCGCATACCCGGCCGTGTCGGCAAACTCTTGCTGTCGGTGCCAGGGGATGGCGAGGCTGGCGCGTTCGCCGCCGAGCCTAACCATTGAACAATGTCAGTCAAACAAATAATTCCTATTCGGGGGATGTCTCGGGAGCAGTTGTCGGGAGGCAAAAGTAGCCGTTTTGGGAGGAGCACAACCAACTGCTCTCCCGAGACAGCCATAAGGGAAGGGGGAAGAAGAAAGAGCTCCGGGCTTTGGACGTACCAGTTGGCCATGAAATCGCGGTCGCCGTACATGAGGTGGAGTTTGACACTGGAATTGTCGAGGAGGGCACCGAGGGCGGACAGGACGCCGCCGCGGAGGGGGTCAAAGGTCTGCTCGAAGGCGTCGTTGACGGTCAGGGAGGTTGGCGTGTAGTTGACGGGGACGCCGAGGGCGGCGAGGATGGGGGCTTGGGTTAGGTAGCCGTCTGGGAAAGAAAGAGTGGGATGTTAGTACGGAAGAGAAAAAAAGGGGGAGAGGGTTTGTCATACAGAGATGGGGTGGTGGGAATGGGTCGTGGAACGGGTGCGCAATGTCGTAGGGGGCGCGGTTGGTCTCGGACGGAAAGGTGTCGAAGCAAGCTGTTTCGAGATCTTGCTCGATGGCGGCGCAGAGGGCGGCTGTGGTGTCGTTAGGGGCCCGTCCGTGGGGAGTCTGGCTGAGGGCGAGGGTGCATTCGGCCATGCGGTCGCGCCAACCCGAGGGTCTGGTCCAATTATGCACTAGGGAGGCGTGGAAAGTCTCGTTGTAGAGTTGGAGGCCGTAGGTCTGCATCGTCAGTATTTTGTGTAACGTGTAATATAGGAATGGCGGATGGGGCTCACATTGTTATACGGAAAGTCAAAACAGGACTCGACCAGTATCGACCAGTCAATGGCCCCGTTGACAATTCCCAGCGTGTCGAGATGTAGAGGGCGCGCCCCCGAGTGCTCCGAACTCCCGTTGGCGATCCTCTCGTTCTGCTCCTGGAAGAAGCTGAAGACGGCCGGCCCGTACTGTCCGCCGTAGCTCTCGGCCCAGAGGCTTATCCTGTCGTCGCTCGGCTTGTAGTGCGGAAACTCAAACAACCAAGTCTGCATAAAGTGCCATAGGGCATGGGCCGCCCGCTCTGTGGTGTTGGTGGTGTGCGACATGTTCTGGCTGCCCAGCGTCCCGATGCGGTACGTGTTGTTGGTCGTGGGGATCTGGCCGTCGGTGAATTCGGTGGGTGTGACGACGGACTCCCCCGATTCGTCCAGCTGTATTGTTACGTTGGTCAGGACGTCGTAGGAGAAGCCCGTCTGCACGGGCTGGTCGATGTACAACATGTTGACCTCGTTGTTCCAGCTCCAGGGGTTGAGATACGTCGAATTGGAGTCCGGTCCGACAAAGCAAGGGCCATTCTCTTCCAGCAGGCCCATCATAGAGGAGCCTCCGGGGCCGCCGTTCAGCCATATGGCGAGAGGGGCGTTGGCGGGGTCCTTGCGGGCTTCAAAGAACCAGAAGAAGCTTGGGTAGTTCAGTCACGGGATCTATTAGGGCTATCCAGGGGGAGGCATTGCACTGACGTGTTTATGGGATAGCCCTGATCTTCATGTTCGAGTAAGTTAGGCGGCAGGTGGACGTATCCCGAGTAAGACTTGACCCCTGGCGTCGTTTCGCAGATGCCGGGCTATTCATAAGGCTACTTAGCTTTTTTTCCAGGCGGAGCCGGAGGGAGATGAACTGACCTCTTTGAACGAGATGCTGACATTTTCATGGAACTTTGACTGTATCACGGTAATGCCCTCCCTCTTGGGCGGAAATTGCGCGCGAGCGCCGAGGAGAAGAGAGCAGGCGAAGCTGCTGGATACAATTCCGCGTTTCATCGGTCGAGCTGCTGTTTTGTGCTTATTTCCTTGGAGGTGGTTGGAATTGAATCAAGATGAGGTCGGAGCAGCTTGGTTGTTGAGGCTCGACTCATTCGAGAGTCCGAGACGCGTATACCACTCTCGGATATGGGTCGGGTTTACTTTCGACCATGACCGCTCACCTGCCTATTCCGGAATCAGCTACTATTGGGGTCCGAAGGAGTTCAACAGAAGAGGAAATGCCTGTATAAACCTAAGAAAGGTCTCAGCTAGCCAGACGCCGCCATGTATGGTCGGTGAGCGACGTACTGAAGTACTTACACTTGGAAATGGAGGTGGCTACTACAGCCACAGTCTGTCGTCTATGAAACTGGCCAAGCAGTATTGGCTATTGTTGGGGCCCGTTCTCTTGGCTGGCTGTGTCTGTGGCCCAAACCCATGCCTTGTGAAGATCAGGAGTCTATTTATTTGTTCCTGAGTTGTCAAGATAGATACGAGGGTTCCCCTCTCTTCAGGAACCTGTATCCAGACTGACGCGGAGCAGTCATATGGTACATACACAGTTACACACACCACACACCTATCCACCCCCGACTCTCAAGCCGCCCACTCGCTATCCTTGGCCAACAACAATCTCCTCACAGCCTTCTCCCTCCCCTCCTCCCCAAGCCTCCTCGCATCCGTCGACCGCAGCCACAACCCCAACACGGCCCTCAACTCGTCCTCCCCGCGCCCCAAAACATCGACCCCTCTATCCGCACACGCAAGCCGTACCTCCTCCGCAACCAACCCCTTGGCCCCGCTAGACTGAACCAACAACCCATCATCCACCGCCAAGAACCTCAACCTCCTCTCGACGCGCGAAGCCAGCACAAACCCGGGCGTCCACGCGTGGGACGGCAAGCCCAATATCTTGCCCCACGCAACCACCGACGGCTCAACCGCACCGCCCGTGGTAGCAGCGACAGCAGCACCAACCTCGTCCCTCCCCTCCCTCCTCCGCCCCTCCACCCGCCCCAACAATTTCTCCACCTGCCTCGGAATGCGACAAGGCAACGGCACGGCCCCGGGCAGGGCCAGCACCACGAGCGGCGTGAACTCCCCACACACCACAAGGATGAGGGCAAACAGCGGCAGGCGGCGCACGTCGTGCCGCCAGCGCAGGCGCAGGTGCAGGTGGGCGCGGGTCGACGGGTCGGGTCGGTGGGCGAGGGTGTCTGGGTTGGTCGTACTAGAAGAAGAATAGAGGAGGCGGGTGTTGGTGTAGATGTGTTTGATGCCTGTTTTGTAGAATTTTAGGTAGGCTACGCCGCTGGCGAAGACGTGGGAGAGTTTGGCTTTGGAGAGCGTTGCTGTGTCTTTGGGGAGCGCCGGGGGGAGGGTGAGGGGGGGGGGTTGATCGCGGAGGGGGCGAGGGTGTGGTTGGAGGCGACGGTGGTCGTGGCGGCTGTCGGGGTGAAGGCTTGTTGTCGTTGGGGTTTGGGCAAGGCCGAGGAGTAGCTTCTTCGCTGGGAGGGGGGTGGTCGAGTGACTCGAGTCTCGCTCCTCAAGACGGGGATTAGGAGTGCACACCGCGGAGTATGCTTTTTGGGCAATTGAAGCGCATTGGCGCGCAATGCGCTGCTTAGAAGTGCGCTGTGTCTCATCGCATCGGTCAGGTTGTGTTCTTGTTCGGCCACGACTTGGAGAGGAAGCGAGACAAAAAGTCCAAAACTTTCGAGTGTGGGATCGAAATGTCTGGACCGCGTCCATCGATTACGTATCGCGAAACCCCTGGAGCAGGCCCGAGCCAAGAGCGTAGCGGCTTGGCAAGAAGCTGGAGGCACACCGCCCCCACCATAGGTAGGAGGACGGGAGCATAGTGGGCCTGATCCCAGCCGACCACCTCAAACACATCCAGGGAGATTCTATCATTTACAAGATGTGAAGCAGGCGGTAGGAAAGTTGACGATGTTTGAAAAACTATTTTGAGGGCGCGCAAGGATAGATACTTGTCGGCACGATTGGGTGTTGATTGAGGAGGGTGTAGTGCATGCAGTATAGATAGGTAAGGAAAAAAGGAAAAGAATATAGGGGAAAGACAAAAAAGTTCGCCAGTTACCCAGAGGTAGCTGGTTATGAAAAACCCCGATTGATAGGATTTTTGCTGCCACGGTTCGAACCCCTGACCTCAGTGATGTTGAGGTAGGGCCGTGGCTACTGGCCTCCGCAGTTGCCAACTGGGCTATGGTGTTTCCGCAGTTGTCCCTGCAGAGGCCTTGGAAAAACATGACGTGGACCTAATACATATAGGACGGACGGGCTTAGCTTGTGGCTGGAGCTTGGGGCTGCTGGGCTACAGGAAACATGTGATCCTCCAAAGTATGTGCCAGATGCCCACCCAAGACGCTTCCTGACTTGCTAAGGTAATTAGGTCTCCAGGACTCCAGACCAGTCAACACCACAACCGTACAGAACAGAAAACCAAGAATGCCATCATGATCTTGCCTGCTACACTACAGCTGGGCCACGTGTTGGTGTTGGACTGCTACAGCCACAGCCACCTGATTTTGCATATGAGATTCTCACAGTTGAGGCTTCATTGCAGTGGCTCAACACGTTGATTTTAGTGCAAGCAGAGCCAGGCGTTTGCCTCGAAAGGACAAGGCATCGACGGCGGTGAGATTACCATAGGAATACAAGACCGGGAAGGAAATCTCTAGCTATGAATCGCCTCCGACCACCCACCTAATCCAAGCGTCACAAGGCGGCCCAACTCAGTTGATCCGTCCGCCCGTGTGTCATCCCACTCCATATCCCTGAGGATCTTGTCAATGTAATCACCTGGCATCTGGTCCGTAGGGCTGATGACATTCTGAAAGCGAAACAAGGGAAGAAGGTTCTGAGTGACTGGCCCGGGGTCGATCCGGTTCCGATTTAGGAAGGTCGACAGCTTTGAAAGCGATCTCCGAAGACTTGCAGGCGAGGCAGATTTCTGGCTCAGGGCACTCGAGACACTACACCGAGCCCTCTGGATGTCCATACTGGTAATTGGTTGGTGACAGCTTATCAAACTCTCAGCCGCGAATATCTTTAGAGTAAGACAAATATGACTCTGGGAGGGCAGCCAATAGAGAACTGACGGCCCTGCCAAAGAAAAACATGGCAATACCCAATAAGCGGCCACGTTAATTACACCGGCCGCGATGTTGCTGCTCAAATGAAGAAGATGTTGAAGACTAGGAATACAAATGAAGCTTGTAGTCGATTTGGGCCGGTCTGGGTGCCGTGAATGTATATAAGTAGAGAGAACGATTCCCACTTTGTGAGAATGAGATGGATACAGACCAAACCATTCTACCACTTCTTCATTCACCGACGCATCAGACACTCCAAGGTTCACCTCTCAGCTTCTCAGTTCTCAGTTCTCACCATGCACTTCACTACACTGCTCCTTGCTCTTGCGAGCTCCGTCGCTCCGGCCATCGCTGATTGCAGCAACGCTTCGGCGCCGCCTGACAATGGGGAGATTGCCTTGTACCGGGATGAGAACTGCTCCGGGGCCTATCTCAACATTGGCGCCTTGGACAGCTGCCAGAACTGGCCCGACTTCGACGCCTGTTCCGCCATCACCAGGAAGGGCGTGGTTTGCGACATCTACAAATCTGACAACTGCGACGATGATTATGTCGCCTCGATCGACTCGGCGGGCTACAGGGCTTTTTGCGGCTGGTTTGTCGACAACATCCAGAGCGTGCGGTGCCGAACGGCTTGATTCGGATGTTGTAGATATGTGGTTGCCAAGTTGTATGTAGTACGAGGTTGTCAAGGGGGTCGGACCGGGGGAACCTGTCAACTTGAGTGTAAACTGGAAACAATGGAAGACAAGGGCTTCATTTCTTTCAATTTTAGATAGTTCTAGGTCGACAGCACTTTCTAGCCCGGGACCATCTCGGCTCAGCTTGGAACGACGGCTTCACCGCAAGCTTGATACTTCTTAGTAATTGACGCCGGCTGTCAATCCACTAGCACTCCCACATTACAATTTGTCTTTCTCCCCTCACAGGCTCACCCCAACGAGTCACGACTCACGCTTGCCATCTCATCTCAGGCTTCTCAGCATGTCAGAACGCGGAGGCCAATCGCACGGGGGCCACCGCGATGAGTCGTCACCTCTCCTCCCGACCCTTCATGGCAATGCCCCCCACACGGGCGGCGGTATCATGGCACACGAGGGCGAGAGCGGCCGCAGCGGTTTCCACCCTCGGCACTTTGTCTCGGTGCTGTGGCGCGGCTCCAGCCAGGTCTCGATGCTCGTCAACGTGCTCTGGCCCTTTGTTTGTAGGGTCTGGAAATGAGCTTGAG
Organism: Chaetomidium leptoderma; assembly: GCA_033296705.1. Taxonomy (NCBI): domain Eukaryota; kingdom Fungi; phylum Ascomycota; class Sordariomycetes; order Sordariales; family Chaetomiaceae; genus Chaetomidium; species Chaetomidium leptoderma. Next base: position 88,145 of record MU856913.1, on the reverse strand, counting down.
GAGTGGGCTAAGTGGGCGTGAGAGTTGAGGAGCTGTAGACTCAACGTAGTTGATTGGACCAGACAGTGGGAAACGATGGGAGTAATAATCCAGTGCTAAAGATATAAATTCTAGATCCTGTAGCCATACTCATACGGTTTTGGTTGAATGTATCCTGACAGTTCCGAGCAGACTCGGATGGAATGTTGGGAGTTGAAAGCAAGACTTTGTTGTGGCTGCCTACCGTAGATTTAATTAGACTTAACAATATTTGAAATAATACAAGAAACTTCAAACTACCTGGTTTGTCAACGGGAACGGGCAGCCACTGTTCCTGCATACCGAGTCTCGCAAAGTCATTGGATATCGCGCAAACAAATCCTCGAGATCCGATCAAGGTTTCAGCTCAGAGAGCGCTCAGCACAGGAACAAACAGAGCCGAAAGCTGTCAACTGCAGGAACCGAGGCCGATAGCCAATCAGTAGCGCCCCATTAACCCCTGCCTGTCCACTCCCACATGGGGCTTGCCAAGAGCAGGCCCCACGTTCTGCATTCCAGGTCCGCCGGGCCCCGGACATTGAAATAGTTCAGCCGCCCAGGGCCGGTTCTGATTCAGCCCGGGACGTTTGTTCTCGACTCTTCTTTCTTCCCCAGCTTGCTCGTCAGACGACCGAAAGGTGCCAGCATCGCGGCAATGGCGTGGCTCAACTACCACTTCATCGACCTCTCCACGGCCGAGAAGCAGGCCCGGCGTCAGACCCTCGACCAGTACGCCCTCTATGCCCAGCTTTCGGCATTGATACCCGTGGCTGCCGTCCTGCTGTACCGGCTGGCCAAGCGAGCGACCAATTCGGGAGCGTCGTCGAACGGCCGCTATGCTGCCGTCCCTAGCTCCCCCGTTCTAAAGGAGCGCCGCAATAGCAACGGGTGGACGTGGAGTTCCCGGACTCGCAGAGCGCAATGGTGGTTGGGCGAGGATGTTGTGGTCGCCGGGACGGTTCGGGGGCAGCGGGATCGTATGTGCACCACCTTCCCACCTTCCCTCCCCGTTGTTTTTTTTGTTTGGTTTTATTGAGGATCCGGAACTAACAGGTAGACAGAATGGCTTGTTGGAATCCTGTGGACCGCCTGGCTTCTGCTGCTCTCCGTTTCCGAGACTGGAGAGGGTGAGTCTTTGTGGTCCACCCCCCTTCCCACTTCCCAGCACGCTGACTCCTGGGCAGACTACTTGCATCTGACAAAAAGACTCGGCCTTGTTGCCGTGTCGCAATGGCCCCTCCAGTACCTCCTAGCACTCAAGTCCCTAAACCCCGTTGCCTACCTCCTCCGGTCCTCTCACGAGCGCGTCAACCGCTGGCACCGAGTCCTGGCCCGGATCACTACCACGCTGCTTTACCTCCACGCGGCCCTGTACCTGAACTTCTTCGTCCAGAGGGACCGCCTCGACCGGCTGGTTGACCCCGTCGTTTTCGCTGGAGTTGTGGCATTCCTTGGCTTGAACCTCCTTGTCACGACGGCCCTACGGCGGGTCCGTCGGTTTTCGTACCGGCTCTTCTTTATCATCCACCTCGTTGGTGCCATCATTATTCCTCTAATGATCATCGTCCACGCCGCCCCCGCGAGGGCCTTTCTGTTCGAGGCACTGGGCGTGTTCTTGGTCGATCTGGTCTCCCGCAAGATGGACACGGTCACAGGGAATGCGACAATGGAAACCATCCCGGGCACAAACCTTGTCAAGATCTCGGCCAGCATCCCCCAAGCCAAGGTCAACCGCTTCCGTGCCCATCCCGGGTCTCACATCTACCTCAGCATTCCGGATGCGGCTCGCAAGTCGATGAGCTCCGCCTCCATCTCACACCTATTGTTCGAGTTTCTGTTCAACCCCTTTACGGTGGCTGCCGTGGACCAAAACAGCGGAGATCTGACCCTGGTCGCCCGCCATTGCGGCGGCCCTATGACGGCGGCGCTGGGGCGATTGGCAGGTGTCGCAAAGAACAACAGCAGCAGCAGCCGCAACGGTGCGGGCGTAGACAAGATACCTCTGTCCATCGAAGGCCCCTACGGAGCGGCCGGCCGGTTCCCCCAGCTGGGCACCGACTTTGACCGGATTCTGCTTGTTGCCGGTGGCGTCGGCGCAACCTTCACGCTCCCCCTGTACCGCTCCATCGTCAACGAAAACCCCGGGGCAAGGGTAGAGATGGTTTGGGCGCTTCGAGGCGCGGGCGACGCTACATGGGCTATGACCGGGACGGAAGCCCAGGCTCTCTTGCGCGACGACAATATCCACTTATTCGTCACCGGCGACACGGTCGACCCGCAGGGGCTGGACCGCAGGACAAACGGGCAGGCCGAGGGGAGCAGGGTGGGCCGTGACGAAGGAGGCCAACAAGTAGAACTGAGCGCCCTGTACAGGGACCGCCGCCGGGACCGATACACATCGCAGCACAGCCGGAAGCGACCCGACCTCAAGAACATTGTTGACGACTTGTTCAAGTACGGCCCGGAGGAGCGGGTTGCGGTGCTCGTGTGCGGGCCGAACGAGATGGCTAGAGAGTTGAGAGAACATGTCGGCGTCTGGGTCAAGAGGGGCCGGCCGGTGTGGTATCATAAGGAGGGTTTTGGATTCTAGAGAAGCGTAAATATAGTCATACATTGATTGCCCCTCGTGGTATCAGTGACAAATAGATGGCTTCTTAAACCTCCATACCCACATTTTCCTCAGACAGCTATACCAACACACAAACACCGCTTTCCCGACCCGACCCGACCCATTCTAAAAAGGAGCGAAAGCTGATTGCAGGAACGCCAGAGACATTGCAAACCGTTATCCATACATTCTGCGCTGGTGGTGCAGCAGAGCCATTCCCATCTCTCAGTCTCAATCCGAGCGCTTCTTTGCCGAGCCATGGTCACCATGAGCCTCGCCATCCTTGCCCGTCAAGGGCGCAGAGACGCCAACATCGCCGGCATCATCCTCATCCCAGGCATCGACGGCGTTCTCGTCCCAGTTATCGACCTCTTCCTCCAGCGTCGCAGCAGCGGCGCGCTGACCCTCATCCGCACCCGCACCCGCACCAATGCCAATGCCACTCCCAGTAACAACACCCTCCTCATGGCCGTCCCCCGAAACCCTCCCCCCCCTTCCCCCAATCCCGGGCCCCTCACCCAGCTCCAGATCCTCCTGCTCATCCCCCTCCCCATCAATCCCCCCTTCCCCGGAGGGCACCGCCGTATATTTCCTCACCCGCTTCCGCTCGAGCATGCGCTTGTGGTACCAGGCGCACAGGCCCAGCGCAGCCAGCGAGCCGACAAGGTTGGCGACGACGTCGAAAAAGTCAAAGGCGCGGCCGTTGGGCAGCACGGCCTGCAGGAACTCGGAGCCGACGCCCAGCCCGGCCGTGCACACGACGAGCGTCAAATGCAAAGTGCGGCGCCGGCTCGTGTCGATGACCCAATAAAAGGCGACCGTGAGCGAAAAGAAGGTGAGCGCGTGCAGGACCTTGTCGTTGATGGGGAGGGTCGTCTCGTCGAGTTGCAGCGAGGAGAGGCCCGCGTAGCCGGCGAGGAGGAGGAGGAGGGTGAAGACGCCTGGAGTGGAGGGTTCCAATGTTAGTTGATCGCATTCAGTGATGCAGCCTACCTTAGGTAGCTGTTGCGAGAATGTTCAATGGAGAAATCGGGACGCACCTGCAAACGGAAGCCGTATCCTCATGACGTGCTGCAGGTTGCTTGTCTGCTTGCTTGAGCTGTCTGTTTATATTGCGAAAAGAACGATTTGCATGCAAATTAATGGGCGCTGTCACAAAGTAGTGCTTGACGCTGTCATTTTCATTGTGATTGTAGAGTTGGACAAGACCATGTCCAAGTTCGGGCGGTGCAAGTGTCAGATCCAGGACCGACCGACCTCACAAGGCGCCCGCATCCTGGAGCTCCAGCCTCACAAGCGAGGGGATTGTGGCGCTACCTCAACTGCAAAGGCCTGGGGCTGACGCACGCCCAGGGCTGATCCGGGACCGCGGTCTGGGGGAAGTGGGGCCTTATGAGGCCATCAAAGGGGCGCCCAGAAAATGCTCCCCCGAATCCCTGTTAACTGCCTGCAAACTGCTGCAAACGACAAGAGACAGCGACAGAGCCGCGTGCTTTCCACGAACACTGCAAAGCTTGCATGGCAGTTCTCATTGTACAGTGCCTAGATTAATACAGCCATCTCGTCATTCGATTGCCTCCGCCGCTAGACAAATTGCGCAGCTGGAAATCTCTTGAGTCCTGAGCCATGCGCACGAAGCATATCACGTGATTCTACCATCTGCACCGGACACACCAGCGGGTACAAGAGCAGTCTATTCAGTTGCTTCACCCAGCTTCGAATTGTAGTGCGCAAATCACAAAACAGCAACTGCAGACTATCCAGACCCGCCAACTTTCGTAAATCCTAATTTTGGAGCTGAACAGTGCTGCTGTCCACGACGCGACAAAGGAGAGTCCTCTCCCCTCAAGTACCTCCTACTGCACGACGGCCAGCAAAAGCAGCCCCCCTTGTCCAGAAACGGCAGAAGCCTGCTTCCGAACTTGACCTCACGCCCACCTCGCCCCCAAATCGTGCATCACGGAAATCATCAAGACACAACCACGACATCGCCGATTGATTCCAAAATCCACCGGCCGCCTCTGCCGACGCCGCGCTTTCCGCCCATGTGACCTTGACGTCGTGGACTGCTCCGGAGCCGGCTGAATACGAGCGCGTTTCCGGCGCATGGCGACGGCGCGACCACGCTCCCCCTAGCCATCCCGGACCCGGAAAAATGTCCATCACCAACGGCCAGCATGGCTGGCACACGCCGACCGCCAGCCAGGTCGGCAGCAGCAGAATGCACCACGCCGTTGTGGACGATGGCCCGGCGCAGCTGCAGACACCGAGCGACAACCCACTCGCGCTGATGCCTGAGGCATCCGACCCCGACGAGGACCACCGACGCGCCCACTTCGCGAACCTGTTTCGCCGCGCCGACAGCAGGCTCGCCCTGCTGTTTGGCGACAACGGCGAGTACAGCAAGGCCGGCCTCGACGCCCTCACGCGGCCCCCGACTCCGCCCGCGCCCTTGATACCCCCCGCGACAGACCACACGCCGGCCCAAGAGCCGCCCCGCAAAAAGGCCAAGCGCGTCATCGATGAAGACGACTACGGCGACGACGACGATGACGACGACGAAGACCAAGACCAAGACGACGAAGATGAAGACGAAGCCTCCAGTCGCGACGCGCACACCTCCCAAGCCGCCCTACAGCACAAACGCGCAAACGACGCCGCCGCTAGAACCCTGCTGTCACCGTCCAAGTCCGGCAGCTCGCCGGTCCAGTCCATCTCGTCGCCCGGGCGGCAGGCCGATAATAAGCCCCGGGAAGATGGATCGCGAACACAAGCCAAGTCCTCCGAGGACGCGCGCAAAGAGCTGGAGGAAGCGCGCAATGCGACCGAGGAGGCCGCCAAGCAGAGCTTCCACACGCTCTTTTACACGCTGGAGAACGACCGGACAGCCATGCTTGAGCAGCAGCAGCTGGAAGAGTCCGAGGAGCAGCTGCAGGCCGAGATGGACAAGACGAACCACAGCCACACGAGCCAGCCGGGGCAAAACCACGGCTCACTCAGCAATGCGAACCTCGGCGCGTCGAGTCTCACACTGAAGCACCTCATTGCGAGAATCGACATGAAGCGTGACCAAGTGCGCGCGTCCGATGCTGAGCTACGGTCGCTGATGAACGAAGTCCGCAAGAATCGAAGCAAGTGGGCGAGCGAGGAGAACGTTGGCCAGGAGGAGCTCTACGAGGCGCTCGAGAAGGTGCTCAGCGAGCTCAAAGCCCACACCGAATACTCCACCCCGTTCCTGAACCGCGTGAATAAGAGGGATGCACCTGACTACTACAACTGTAAGTTATATTACCAAAAATGTCGTCGCTCTACGCTGTGGGGGAACTTTCGTTGTCTAACACAATTCCAGGCATCAAACAGCCTATGGACCTCGGCACCATGACCAAGAAGCTCAAGGGGCTCCAGTTCAAGTCTAAGGCCGATTTCGTCTTCGATCTCAATCTCATCTGGGACAACTGTCTCAAGTACAACCAGGACATGGGCCACCCCCTCCGGCGCATGGCCAATGGCATGCGCAAAGAAGCCGAGAAGCTCATCCCGCTCATTCCGGAAGTCGTCATCAGGCCGAGAGCAGAGGTGGAGGCCGAAGAACGCCGGAAACAGAACGGCGGCGAGGACGATGCCGGTGATGATAGCGACGACGAGCCGATAATGTCCTCTCGGGGTCGCAAGGCAGGCACAAAAGGCACCAACAAGTCCCGAAAAGCGCCGTCGGATCAAAAAGAGGGCAAGGAAGGGACCCCGAGTGTGGACCAGAAGCCATTGCTGCAGCTCAACGGCCTCCTCGCCAAATCCCACCGGGAAGGTTCCGAGGTGGACGGCAGCAACGGCTTCGCCACCCCTCCGATTGGCGGCTCTCTAACCCCTAGTGGCGCTAACGGTCACTCCGGCGTGAGCAATGCCGACGCCATGGACATTGACGGGCCGTCACTAAACGGCATGGCCCTCGGCCAGGCACTCGGAGAGGCGGCAGAGCAGGCCTACGAGGACGACGCCTACAAGATCTGGAAGCAGGTCACAAAGAAGGACCGCGCTCTCATCGCCAAGGAGCGATACCAGCTGTTTGCTAGCGGCAAGCTCAACACCGAGGAGCCCGCTCTCCTGAGAAGCAAGGCGGGGATGCGCCGCTTTCTCAAGTCTCGCAGAGAGGCAGAAGCCCTCGGTATTCTGCACGGTTCCCACCTCGACGCCTCAGCGGCCGGATCCAAAGACGGTTCCAAGGCGTCCGAGACGCTCGCCGAGGGCATGGAAGATGACGTGGACCGGCCGGTCCCTTCGTATTATGAGCCGCAGACCATCATTCCGGATATCGACCCCAAGCTCCAATGGGTCGAGGACGGCGAAGGCCATGTCATCAACCAACATGAAGACATGCTCCGGCTTGTCCCGCCCGGCCACTTCATGTCGCCAGACAGCCGCCTTTCCAACAAGATGGATGCCAACATAACCCAACTGCAAGAAACTCGCAAGCTCTGTTCCAAGGTCGGCGTCATCAAGCAGATGCAAATCCAGTCTCACGTAAGTTTCTTTGGTCTTTTCAAACAGCAGCCACTGACACTCAACAGGTGTACACTAACCAATTCCCCAAATATAATCCGGAGCCATTCATGGAGACCGACGTCGAGCCGGCCTTTATCGCTGGGGAGGGCCCCGTCATGGCGGGCGAGACTTGCAGGTCGGCGATGCAGCGCTCGGTAGCCAAGATCTTCTACCACGCCGGCTTCGAAGAGCTACAGCCCTCAGCGTTAGCCACGGTAGCCGACATTGCGGGCGACTACTTCCAGAAGCTAGTCCGCACATTCAACGTCTACCGCGAAGCCGAAAAGAAGCCGGCCACCGGCGTGTGGACCGAACGAGGCGCCCGCTTCCAGCCGCGCTTCACACCCGAAGAGGTGATCCTCCACACGCTCAACGAGAACGGCCACGACGTCGACTCGCTCGAGAGCTACGCGCATGACGAGGTCGACCGGCTCGGCAACAAGCTCAGCCAGATCCACGAGCGCATGAAGGCCCACCTCGCCGACCTCCTCCGCCCGGCCCTCACCGATGGCGGCGCCGACGGCTCGGGCGCCTTCAACGACGGCAGCGACCAGTTCGTCGGCGGCGACTTTGCCGAAGAACTCGGCGAAGACTTCTTCGGCTTCAAAGCCCTCGGCCTCGACAAGGACCTCGGCCTCGACATGCTCTCGGTGCCCCTCCACCTCCTCCAGTCCCGCGTCCGCAGCCAGTACCAAATGTCGCAGTCCCAAGCCGGCGGCCCCGGCGGCGTCGGCGGCCCCACCACGGCCGACCTGTTTGAGCCGCTCCCGCCCTCAGACCCGGTCACGCGCGAGACCATCCAGGCGCACATCGGGCTCGTCAAGAATTTCTTCCTCGCCAAGCTGCACGCCAACGGCGACCACCAGCCGCTGGTCGAGGACGAGGACCTCCCCGTCAAGCAGCGCCGCGCCCGCCCGCGCCTGGGCGCCACGGGCAAGATTGTCTCGCCACAGAAGCGGAGCCCCAAGGAGCAGATTGCCCTGGCCAAGAAGAAGAAGAAGTTGGAGTCGGGGATGGCGCAGGTTACCGATGGGGCTAATGCTGTGGTTGGGAAGCAAGCGGGGAGTGTGTCGCCGGAGAAGAAGAAATCGACGCTTAATCTTGTCAAGGGTGGGCCGGTTTTGAATCCTCCTTCTTCTTCTGGGAATGGTCTGGCTGTGCCCAGTGGTGGTGGTGGTGGTGGTGGTGATGATGGGGCGAGCCAGGGCACGGCGGCGACGGATAAGGATGATGCGGCTACTACGGGGATGATGAGTCCCCCTGAGAGTTTGGAGCAGCAACGGTAAAACAGGATTTCTTTTACCACCTTCCCCCTATGTGGGGGATGAATGGATGGATGGGAAACAGGATGAAAGAGAGAGTGGTTTTGTATTTTTGACCTTTGGGCTTTCTTTTTTGGTGGAGGAGAAAGAAAGGGAGGTATGTGATGATTTGTTGTTCTATGGTATGGCTGTCCGGCGGGTATTGTATGGATTTGGTCTGGGATGGGATGGGTGGACGGGAATCAACTAACTGTGGGATGGATGGATACTTTCTTCTCTCTTGCAAATCCGGATACGGGATGCTTCGTTTTTTTCCCCGTCCTTTCAGCGAACCGCCTCTGAAGGGGTTCGCTTTATTTTAGAGGTTGAGGAGATGGGGGGCACACGACGACAACAACAACAACAACAACAACAACGACAACAGCGGCAGCAGCAGGCCTTTGCATATACCTTCTTTCTTCTTTCTTGAGTCTTGTGTAGTTTATGTTATTCCGAGCCGATTTGAATCAGTAACACACTCACTGCAATGCAATGCAATTTGTAGTGTGGAAAGATGGGATGGAATGGAATGGGACGACAGATTGGAGCTGGGTTCTTTCTGTCTTTCCGCTGTGTGATAAATAGCATCATCGGCGTAGTAGGCAGCGACAGCATCAATATCTTTCCTCCTTGAAGTGTATTAGCTCGCAACTGATTAGGCTGAATGACTTGACCAACATTGTAGCTGTCTCTCTAATGAAGGTCGTCGCTGGCATTATTATATCAGTCCAGGGTAACGGGAATCACGGGATATCCGATATAAAAAAGAGCTGAGAACTCTTCCAGGCTGTATGGGATGCATCCGAAGCTCGATGCTAAGGTAAGACATTGGGCTTTGCAAGGATCGCCTGGAAACGGAACAGGCTCCGTCGTTTTAATCGTTAGACCAGACGAACAACTCCTTTGACATATCCTTTGTGTGCAGCCGAAACACACGTCATGATAACATCAGTCCGAGTCTCGGCCATGACCTCTGCCATTATTGCATATCATATATTCGGGTATAATCAACCGCGTTGAAGCAGTCTCCAAAAACCAAGCACAAGCTATAACCAGACTCCTCCCCCTCCCGGTACCGAAACTGGTAAGTTGATGACCATGACACCCATGATGCAAACGCCTGATGAAATGATTTGCAAGATGAGTGATTTTTCCGATTCCCGTTTTGCTTCCCATGCATTCCTGATTCGTTGAGATCGCCATCCCTGTGCACCCTCGTTTCTAGATGCATCCCGTAAAAAGGAAAAGAAAAAAAGAAACTAGACGGCCACGAAGACCCGCCTATATGTTGTTGACATTGCGCGATTTGGCACACTACTTGGGTATCACCAAACGTCGTAGCGCCGCAAGCGGTACTTAGATACCGGCATCCATTCTCCAGCCCTCAACGGGGAGGGGGAAGGTGTGGCACCAGTCCGAGATCTCCTTCTTGAGCTCGTTGATGCGAGCAACCTCGCCGCTGGCAACCTTGAACTTGAAGTCCTTGAGCTTGTTAGCCTCCTTGGGTAGAGCGGCCTGCACGCTCTTGCAGATCTTGATGCTCTCGTCGATGTAGGACGCGACGCGCTCAAAGTCGGACTCGCTGAAGCCACGGCTGGTCATGGCCGGGGTGCCGATGCGCAGACCGCCGGGGGTGAGAGCGCTCTTGTCGCCGGGAACGCTGTTCTTGTTGCAGGCAATGTTGATCTGCTCAAGGACAGCCTCAACACGGGCACCGTCGAGCTGGAGCGGGCGGAGGTCGACCAGCACCATGTGCGAGTCGGTACCGTCCGACACGAGCTTGTGGTTGAGCTCCTTGAACTTCTTCTCCAGGGCCTTGGCGTTGGAGACTACCTTCTTCTGGTACTCCTTGAAATCGGGGGTGGCAGCCTGCTTGAGGGCGACGGCGAGCGCAGTGATGGTGTGGTTGTGGGGTCCGCCCTGATGGCCGGGGAAGACGGAGAAGTTGATCTTGTCCTCCAGGTCATACAGCGTCTCCTTGCCGGACTTGGCATCGACGGACCGGACGCCCTTGCGGAAGAAGATCATGGCGCCACGGGGGCCACGGAGCGACTTGTGGGTGGTGGTGGTGACGACATCGGCGTACTCGAAGGGCGAGGGAATGACGCCGGCGGAAACAAGGCCCGAGATATGGGCAATGTCGACGACCAGGTAGGCGCCAACCGAGTCGGCGATCTTGCGCATGCGCTGGTAGTCAATGAGACGGCAGTAGGCCGAGGTACCGGCAACGAGGATCTTGGGGCGGAAGAGCTGGGCGTTCTTCTCGAGCGTGTCGTAGTCAATGATGCCAGTCTCAAGGTCGACACGGTACGGCATGGTCTCGAAGTAGGTCGAGACAGCGGAAATCCTTTGAACCCTGAGTGTTAGTAGCTGCGCACTATTCAAGGCAGGCCTAAGGGGACGCTTACTTCCGCTGGGGGGTCTGGTAGCCGTGGCTGAGATGGCCACCGTGGGGGAGATCCAGGCCCATCAGGCGGCCGTGAACAGGCATGATGGCCTGGTAGACCTGGAGGTTGGCAGGGCTACCGCTCAGGCACTGGACGTTGACACCCCACTTGGCGCCGTCGATGTTGAAGGCCTCGAGGGCACGCTTCTGGCAGAGAAGCTCGATCTCGTCAATGTGCTGGTTGCCGCCGTAGTACCGAGCGCCGGGGTAGCCCTCAGAGTACTTGTTGGACATGGGCGAGCCAAGGGCATCGAAGACGGCGCGGGAAGTGACATTCTCCGAGGCGATGAGGATGATGGACTCGCGCTGACGCTGAATCTCCTTTTTCTAATGGGAGTGTTAGATTGGCGGGCCAGACACTTTTACGAGCGAGGAGACAATGCTCACCATGATATCCGCGACCTCGGGGTCCGAGTCGAGCAGCGACTTCTCAAGCATCTACAGGCGGTGAGTCAGACAACCGGGCGATCCAACGAGGGGACGGGAGGGGCAGCCAGATGCGAACCTGCTTGTGAGACTCGGGCAGCGCATAGGTCGCGCCCTGGGTGTTGCTGGCGGCCATTGTGGTTGGTTTGGGGGGGTTGGCTGGCGATGGGAGGTTTGCGTTGGGGAAGATGAAGTTGTTTGGTAGGATGGAGAGTTCTCAGCAGCGGGAAGTCTGAGCTGGAGGGGCATGAGAGCTCTTTTGTGGAGGAGCTTGGAGGGGGATCGGAGCAGAAGAAAAAAATTGAGGACCCCGCAGTCGCCGTCGAGCATCAATTGCGGAGCTGACGTGCGACTCAGTGCGAGACGGGAGTGAGGGTCAGTGGACCCGGAACCGCTGACCAGGGGGGCTGCCAAGGCGAGCTATGGATTCATCGGGGACGCCATGCAACTACGCGCTCCCGATCGCAGCGATCTCGGTGCTGCTCGTGAGTCGTTGCTGGGTCGTGTGTGAGGCTGGAGACAGGAGAGTCAAGTCACAGAGCATGACAAGCTCCTGGTCATGTTGGGTAGAGGACACAAGAATCTCGCCGGCGGCAACTCAGTTCTCTCCATTGGCACTTATGGTTTATGGGTGGTAAGAAGACAGTCATCCAAAGATCGCTGATCGTCCTTTCGGAGTGTGAGAACGGAAGAGGAATGCAACCACTTGGACAGCAAACGGCCTCCCCTCCTCAATTGCGACGCTATTGATTTGAACTTGAGTTTTCCTTAATAAAGGGTCTTCGGTGTTTGGATCAGCAAAGAGTTGGGCAGGTAAATGCCCGGACAAACACGGAATACCGGGCAGGGAGAGCTACCTTCCTGAGCCTCCATCCCGTCTTCTTGGAGGGAGAGGGAGAGGTCCGTTCTGAAGGCCCCGAGGTGGGAGAGCCCAGGCTCCTCTTATGTAAGCCAATATTGGCATGCACAAGTCACGTGGAAGCGTTGCATGGCGCAGCGGCCCACTAATTGCCACAAGCACCGCTAGCGCAAACTAGGCTCGCGCTGGCTTTTGTAACCAACGCTGGAAACCACAGCCTTCGACTTCCTCCTCTGCACCCTGAGCCTGCCGCTGCATCGAGGAAATGGCCATCGGATGCCGCATGCCAAGTTGAGATTCGGCTGTAATCAAACTTGGACATTGTCTCGCCATCGCGTGCAGCCGTTTTGGATGAATTTTCTCCACTCCGCGTGCCGGCCCGCCGACGACAAAACTTTTTGGACGTGCAAGTGACAATCCAGTCCCACACAGCAGCGTCGTCCTCCCTTTCGCCGACGCGAAACGCGCGACACCCGCCCTGAGTACCTCTAGGCCGGAACCAAACCACCACGCCCACCCCCATTTCCAGGTTATCCCACCACCGCCCACTCCCGGGGTCCCGACCTCGACGGCCTATCCCGCAACCCCCCGCCAGCCATGGCCTCGCCCGCCGTCGCCTTGACCCCTCAGGTCAACGGCGTCGCTGCATTGTCGCGTCCGGACTCGCCCGCTTCAATCAATTCGTCCACCAAGCGGAAGCGCGAATCGAGCGGCGACAACGACGCCGACCTCAACGGCAGCGAGCCGCCCAAGCTGCCCGTCAATGGCCTGCACACTTCACAGGACCGCAAATCGCTCGTCCGCGATTTCTATGATGTTTTGCAAAGGTATGCGCCGTGTCGCCATCACCCCCCTCTGCTGCGTCGGTCGTTCAATTGCACCCGCCACTACTACCTGTCCCTCCCCCCACCACCCCCGTTCTCCCTCGTCCCGATGCTAATTCCGTCCACCCCAGCCACGACACCAACAACCCATCAGTTCTCAAACGCCCGCTCCCAGAGTCGCTTCCCGACGGCGAACCTTCCTCAAAGCGAGCAAAGTCCGAGGATGGCAGCAAGCCCGCTACCATCACCGACAAGGTGACGCAAGGCACCTACGAGGCTTTGGATGACTTGGTTTCCGACGTCGTCCAACTCTCCAATGTCCAAGTCAAGGAACTGGAGACTACAAGGACGCCAAGCGATGCAAATGTCCTTGCCAAGACTATCGCATTCAGGAGCAAAGCGTTGGAGCTTTACAGGCAAGAGCTGGCATATCCCAACGTCCCACGCTCGACGTCTGGGAAGACCGCTCCGGGACAGACGCCACGTGCGAGTACAGGTAGCCTGGTTCTGTCGGCAATCGGACCCGCCCCAACAGTGAGACCTCTGTTTACCAGCCTGCAGCGGGATGCAACCAAGTCCTTGCCCGGAGCGCCCTTGCCGAGGGGTGTCGCTGTCACCAAAATTCTGTCGGAAGCTCCCATTTCGGGTGAAAAGAGTGGCCGTCCTCTCACCCTGGGAGAATTGTTTCCGTCTCCCCGGAACCTGCCTCCTCTGCAGCCACCCAAGGCGCCCAAAACCATCACGAAAAGCAACGTCCTGACTTTCTATCATCCCGAATTGGCTGAAAAGTCAAAGTACCGGGCTGGGAGTTACTTCTCCCAAAACGTCTCAGCAGGCCACTGGTTGGATTACAGCAATGCCACACCAACGACCCATGCCAAAACAAAACAGCGAGAGCGGGCGCAGAGCTTGGCAGGCGTCAAGCCATCAACGATCGAACTCGAGATGACGGAGATGGAGGCGCTCTTTCGGGGAGCCTTCTCCACGTTTGCCCCTTCCAGGGACGATTCGGCCGCCATTGTTCCTTCGGGCCAGGTGAGCCGCATCTGGTGGCAGCGAGTCGGTCGGCGAAACTTTGCAAAAATGGCCGAGGCGGAGGAGCCCGAAGAGGAGGCCGAGGATGGCGCAGCTGCCGATTCTGCGGTGGCGATGGAGATTGATGAAGAGCGCGTGAAGGACGCCATCGAGAACTGGGATGAAAGTGCGATCGACCCGAGCCTGGATCAAGCATTGGGCAAGAAATCCGACGGCGAAAAGGAGGTGGATGACCTTCTCGAGGAGGTCTCCGACCTGATTGAGACTCTTGCGTCCTACCAGCGCAACCGAAACCTCACCCTGCCGACGAGCCAAGACCGCTACTCGGCCGATCCGGTCAACGGGGACATGCTACGCAACGGCAACCTCTCGCACCAGCCGAGTGAGGAGGAGATGGTGACGTACGAAACATTGAAGGCTCAGTTGTCACTAATCATAACAACCCTACCCCCTTACGCGGTGGCCCGGCTGAACTCGGATAAGCTTGCGGAGCTGGCCGTCAGCACCAAGATTGAGATTCGCTCTGACGAATACCGGGGAGTCATGGAGGAGGATGAGCCGGCACGACTTGCGCGGTTGGCCGCGCAGGCCGCCGCGACGTCTCACCAGCGCCAAGCGCATAGGACGCCGAGCGTCTCTGGGCCCTACGCCAATCACCAGTACCAGGCGCAGTTCACGCCATCGGTCCGTCCCGTCGGGGGTGCGCAGCACTTCCCGCAGACGCCCGTCCGGCCACAGGCGCCAAATATGTACCCGCGGGCGCCATCCAGTGTCCCCATCCCCCAACCCCACCAGCAAGTCCAACCCCGGCCGGCGCCTGGGACCCAGTTTAGACCGATGTATGCACCCCAGCTGGCCAAGGCTCAGGGTCCATATGGGCATTCCAACATGCCACATCAATTCGCCGCCTCTCCTTCACAGCAACGGATGCCGCAGCATCCGAATTACAACCCTGGGCAGGCCGGCACTCCCAACCAGCGGTTCCAGCAAGGTTATCCTGCTGGCTACCAACCGCATCAGCAAATCCAGCCGCACCCCCAACACGGGCAACCTTCCCCACATCTGCAACAGCATTCTCCACATCCCCAGCAACCGCCCTACTCACCGTACACAAACGGCGGGCAGATGCCCCGGACCATGTCGCCGCAGGTTCCACAAGCGCACCAATACAGCCAGTCGCCGACACCACCTCAACAGCACCAGCAAATCGCCCGTCCGCCATATGGAAGTCCAGGACCGGGCATGCCGCCGAATGCGATCCCACGCCAGCAGTACAACGCCGGCTCACCAGGCCCAGGCATGATGCCAGGCGGCGGAGGGAACAGACCACCTTCCAACCTCACCGGTTTTGCGACGGTCATGCCCGAGGTGCAGCAGCGGCAGGTGATGGAGCAGGCGCGTGCGCGCGCCGACGCCGAGCAGCGGGCGAGCGGCCACATGGGCAAGGTGACGCAGACGCAGGGCGAGGTTGTCGGGCTCGCGGGGATCGGCCTGGCGGGCCATATGGACGTGCACAAGGTTGCGGCCAAGATGCAGATGGGCAACAACCATAACAACAACAATAACAACCACAGCGTGTCGTCCAGCCCCAAGGTTGTTGCTGCGGCTATGCATGGCGGGCCGAGCCCTGTTAATGGTGCTGGCCAACCTCCGCCGCCGTCGTCGTCGTCGGGTGGGGTGAATAGTCCGCGGCCGATTCAGGCTGCTCCGGTGTCGGGCACTGCGAGCCCTGCGCCACAGGCTGGGCAGGGCGCGTGATTGGAGGGTAGTGTACGGATGGGTGGCGATTTGAGAGGGGTGGACATTGCGAGAGGAGTAGAGTAGCGGGAAGGGCCTTTTTCGTTGTATCTTTACTACTAGGGAGTGAGGAGCAAGACAGCTGAGCGAGTGAGAGAGCGACGGAGGGGGGCGAGGGGAGGGAAGAATATCTGGATGATCTAATGGGATATCGACGTCGGAACTCGGAGGAGGGAAAGGGGGGAGGGGGGGAACAAACTGGAGTTGGTGAAAGCGGAATGGCTTTGTTTGGCCTTTTGGAGGGGCTTTTGAGACCATTGATTTTTGTTTTTGATTGACTGAAGTTCACT
Organism: Chaetomidium leptoderma; assembly: GCA_033296705.1. Lineage (NCBI taxonomy): Eukaryota > Fungi > Ascomycota > Sordariomycetes > Sordariales > Chaetomiaceae > Chaetomidium > Chaetomidium leptoderma. Next base: position 72,002 of record MU856913.1, on the reverse strand, counting down.
CGGTAACGTTACACCTACCTGCCTACCCGGTGGGGAATTAAAAGAAGCGGATTGAGTGAGGTTCTTCTTTCTTTCTTCACTTGTGATCTTTGTATTTTGATTGAGCTTCATTCATTGGGTTGGGTGAGAGAGTCTTGAAAGAGCAGCGTTGGTTCTCGGTGGACTAGCTTGCTTATTCTGCAAGGGTGTGTGTTTTGGCTTTCCTTTCATCCTTACCGTGTACATGTACATACTCTCTAGGGACTGACTTGTATGAGTGGACTGGGACCTGGGCGGTTGTCTTTCTTTCCCATTCTTTTAGACATATTCTGTACATATAGGGCCTAGGACACGGAGGAAAGAGTGCGATAGACTAGGGGCGACTTGGATAAGTAGGTAGACATGGGTATTAATGGCCAGCACCTCTCTATCGCTTCGGAATGGCGGTTGTTTCTTGTATTGTGATTTGTGCAGATTGCGTGCTTGACCTGTTTGCCGTTAACTATGTGGAGTTATTCGGGGTCCCGGTTGCGTAGATCTCCGAATACCTAGGTAGCCAAGACTCTCACATCTGACTTTACTAAGACGAGGAAAGTCTAAAAAGCGGGGAGGCGTTTCATTCATTTATGAAGATCTATATATGTGTATAACCAGCAGCCACTGGTCTATCTAGTTGTGAGTTGGGTATCATTTCCACCGAGCATCCGGCCGCCCCACGACACTCCTCACTTGGCGGCCGCGGCCGCATCCGCCCTCTCTCCCTTCCGCATCTCCACCCTCAGCCCCCTCAGCTCAGCAAGCAGCTCGTCCTGGAAGACGTCGTACCGCTCCATGTACAGCCGGCGCAGCTCAAAGGCGACCTCGATGGCAATCAGGATGATGATGATCCACTCAAGGCGCGTGCTGTGCTTCTCGCTCGACATCTTCTCGCTGATGTCGAGCACGCCCTGGGCGACGGTGACGACCTCTTGGGCGTACGTCATCTTGTCGTTGAGCGTCTTGATGCGCACGCCCACGTCGAGGGCCTTGCCGATCTTGGCGTAGTACGTCTCCAGCTTCTCCTCGGTGTCCCAGAAGATGTCGGGCAGCGCGTCGGTGAGGTCGTTGTAGTGGTTGAGCTGGCTCCGCAGGTTGAGCAGCTCGCCCGCCTTTTGCAGGATCATGCCCCGCGACAGCGGCGCCCGCAGGCCCTGAGACAGCCGGTCGGGGATGTGTCGTGTGCTCTCGAGATAGCGTGTCAGCGAGCTCTCGAGCACGGCCAGCTTGGTGCTGCGGGCCAGGCCGGAGGAGAAGGCAATCTTGGCTAGGGTGGTGTCGAGGCGGTCGCCGGCCTCCACCTCGCGCCGTGTCCCGAGCACCACGGCGTCCCCGCTTACGCGGCTCTGCTCCTGCTCTGGGTCGACTAGAAAGTCGAGGTCTTCCTCCTCTTTGTCTTCGATGAAGGGCATCTCGGCGGCGGGGAGGAGGTGTTTGGTGGCTAGGGTGTTGACCACGTCCGGCGGCAGCGCCCACGTCACGACGGTGCCCGAGGGGAAGACGAAGATGTCGCCGTTGTTGAATCCCCGCGCGTGGACTACTTCGTGTGACTCGAATCCGGTGCCGTCCGGGTCGAGGGAAAAGCCGTGGTTCTTCAGGATATCCTCCACGCCGTCCATGTCGAACGACTCGGCCACGCACACGGCGCTGATGGTAGAACTGCCATCTTCGCCGGTGTGGGGTTCTGCGGCGGACGACGGCGGCTTCCCGGGCACGCCCTTCTGGGCGACGATAGCCACGCGGTGAAGCGAGTTCTTCAGCGGGGGTTTGCGCTTCTTCTGGACCGACTGCGTCGGCGAACTGCTCGGCCTGTCGTTTGCAGCCTTGTTCCCGGCGGCGGGGGTTCGCGGTGGCTCGCTGCCGTCCTGCTGCAAAAGAACATTCGAGGTAAAAAAGTTACGGCGGCGCGGGAGGCCGGGTGTCGGGGTGGGGTGAAAGTGTCGCTGGCTGAGAAAGGGCCGGTGGGTTAGGGAGAAGACGGATGCACTGGCACTGCGCGAGGCGGACCCGATGTGCGGCAGTAGGGACCTCATGGTGGTGCCATTGAAGGAGGGTTGACGGATTGACTTCAAAAGTCAATCTGGATTGAATGCACTCTGCTCGTGCAAGTTGCTGGGTGGAGTTCGTCGAGAGTCGAGACAGAAAGAAAAGATTAAGAAAAGCGACAGGGGTTCACCCGGCCGGCAAGGTCCACTACTGCCCGTAATTTACATTTTGGATACACACCTCTTGAACGTAATTTACATTCCATTTCCAGGTCGATTCAACTTCCACGGCCCCGACAACAGACAAACTGGCCACTCGACCTGCCGTCTCACAACTCTCCCCGCTCCAGATCCAACCTCCCTCTTCTCCCGTCCTGGCCCCTACAATGGAGCCCGACATCCGCGTCGAAGACTACCTCGACGACAAGCTGCAGTCGACAACCGACTTTGAGCACCTGGACACGTTGCTCAGCAGCGTCGAGTACCAGCGCAGCCAGCTGCAGTCGCAGCTCGACGATGCCTCGCGCGAGCTCGGCGAGGCCCGCAAGTCTTCGGCCGACCGCAGCGACCAGCTCGCGGCCCAGATCGACGAGTTCCAGGCCCTGCAGCAGAGCATCGACGTGCGCCTCCAGATCATCGCCGAGTCCGATGCGCCCGACGATGCCATCCGCCGCCTCGAGCCCCCCATGAAGCAGCTGCACAAGGTCGACCTCGCCTACCGCTATCTGCTGCTGTTGCAGGACGTCGAGGGCCTGCGCCAGGCTGCCCGCTCCCACCTCCCGCAGGACCCCAAGGCCGCGCTAGAGCCCTACACGAGGCTGAAGCAGCTGTCGATACGGCTCGGGGAGCTCCAACACCAGGCCGACGGGGCAGCGGTACACCTCGTCACCCACGTCGAGGCTGTCGCCGAGAAACTGTGGGGTGAGATGAAGAAGACCATGTGGGACGAGCTCGAGGCCGTGCTGGCCAAGCGTGGCTGGCCGAATGTCGACCCGGACTCGGAGGCCGACGAGGAATGGCTCCAGTGTTTTGAGAAGCTCGTCGACCTGCAAGTACCCGAGGTCCTGTACTCGCCCAGCACCGTCCGCCTGCTCCCAATCGATGTCATGGCGCAAATCTTCGTCAAGGAGTTCCGCTTCCATTTTCTGAGCGACAAGCCGACGAGCAGTCCCCAAGTCATTACTGCCCACTGTTTCCCCTGGTTTTTGGTCTTGGTCGAGAAGTGGGAGGACTTTCTCAGGGACAATTTTGGGCCCATCCTCGCGTCCAAATTTAGCGACACCTCGGTCGCCCACAAGATGGTGTACATGGACCCGGTTTGCGCCTTTATCACTTCCATGCTGCCCGTCATGCGGGAGAAGATCGCTACTACCATCACAGAGACATCCGGGGACACGGTTTTCCTGAGCAGTCTCCTGTCTCAACTCATGACTTTTGACGATCGGCTCCGGTCCGGCTTCACCTATGACGGCGGCGACACCGAGGAGGGATGGGCCGGTTTGACGTCGGAAGTGCTCAGCGACCATTTCAGGCCGTGGCTGGAGGCGGAAAAGAAATTTGCGCTAGAGCGCTACCAGGCCATCATGACGGCGCCAGATGCGAGGCGTATCGACTACGACTTTGCCGGCTCCGGGAAGACGAAGCTCACGTTTGCTGCAGTCCGCGTCACCGACCTGCTTCGGTCCGTCACGACGCAGTACGAGCGGGTCAGGCGCTTCTCCCACAAGCTGCGCTTCCTCATAGACATTCAGTTGACCATCCTGGATGAATACCACGACCATCTCAGGGGCACGCTCGAGGCGTACCTGAGCATCACCTCGACGGTAGGCAGAGCCTTTGGTGTAACTAAGGAGCAGCTGGCTGCTTTGGAAGGGACGGGGGCGCTTGAGACGCTCTGCAAGGTATATGGCAGTACCGACCATATTGTCAACACGTTGAAGGACTGGAGCAATGAAGAGGTAGACATTACTCTTCTCTCTCTACGAATATTCGGATTCATGCTAACCTTGGCAGCTCTTCGTCACATTATGGGAACAACTACAAACCAGGGCCAAGGCCACCGAGGACCAGGGCAATCTTGCCGGCGGTATGAGCTATGACCACGTTAGGGACAAAACCTCGGCAGCCGTTGGCAAGGAGGAGGACGGCGGCGTTCTCTTTGACGAAACCATTGCTGCGTACAGCCAAAGAAGGAAGCGTGCCGAGGAGTTTCTCTCCGAGGCACTTGTCGAATCGCATCGCAAGGCCTTCAAGGCGTACCTCCACCGGCCGCAGTGGAGTACCATTGCGGACGATTCGGCTTCGGGGGACTTGGCTGTCACGGCCGAGTTGGACGAGCCACTAAGGGTGAGTTACTTGAAACCTATGAAACAAACACCAATTGCCGCTGACAAGAAGCTAGATTCTGAAACGCGATCTCGACTTCCTCCAGCGCGCTCTCGGAACAGCCGTGTTCCGCCGCGTCTGGCGCGAGGCGCTCGAGAAGCTCAACAACACGCTGTGGAGCGACGTCTTGATGGGCCACAGGTTCACAGCGTCCGGGGCCACCCAGCTGATGCGGGACGTACACGCCATCTCGGCGCTCATCGAGCGCTTCATCCCCGACGGCTCCAGCTCGCTCGGCAGTCTCGGCGATGCGCTCCGGCTGCTAAACCTCCCCGTAGACGCCCAGGAAGGCGGCCTGCTGTCGCTCAGGCGGGCCACGGACATGGTGTTTACGGACAACACGGAAGCGAAGAAGGTGTTGGATGAGCTGGAAATCGTCTCGTTGACGCCTGCCAATGCCAGGCACATCTTGCAGCGCAGGGTAGAGACCGCTGCATGAGGCGGCGCTATGTAGTCTATCTGATCTATACAAAGACGCAGTCGGAATTATCCCCGGATTGGATATCATGCTGAGTTCCGTCCATCGACCCACTGGGCGTTTTGCAGCGCCCGTTGAAGACGCTGCTGACCCTTGCGGTCCGGTTGAAAAATGCTTTCTCTCTCTGGCTTCCTCTCAGTTAATCGCCCGCATCGTCATCTCCACCACAGCAAACGTGCCCGCGCTCACGGGCATGGCCCTCAACAGCGTGGGCCCAATGCCCTTCCAGAACCCGCGCATCCCCTCGGCGCGCCACGTCTGCGCGAAACAATCGCGCATGGTCTTGTACCGCTGCTCGGCCCCAAACCCGTCCGTCTGCATCTTACTCTTGACCACATCAAACGGATAGCTAGCCAACCACAGCGCCTCGCCAGCCAGCCCGCCATAAAACGCCACCTTCCAGCTCGAGATCTCCTGGCGCGCCACCCGGTTCCGCGCCGCGTCCGCATTCATCAGCCACTCAAACGCCATGAACCACATCCCGTACGCCTGCGCCTCCCGCAACAACGTCACCGCCGACCCGCGGTACAATCCCCTCCCCACGCCGCCGCCCTGCGCGCAGAGCTTGCGCACACAGTCCCATGGCCCGTGGTATAACCTCCCCTCTACACTGTGCGGCTGCGTCTGCAGCCGGATGCGCACGTGCTCGATGGGGCCGGACAGGGCGCTGTTGGCTAGGCCGGCGAAGGCGCCCGCGGCGTAGTACTCGTGGTAGCCCAGCAGAACCGGGTTTTTCCCGTTGGGTTGTTTGCGCTGTTCGAGCCAGCGGCGCGCCGAGTGGAAGGCGCCGAACTGGATGGACACGCACGCGCCGATGCCCAAGAGGGGGGTCAGGGTGCCCTTGTAGAAGGCGAGGGCGCCCTCGTGGCGGTAGATGGAGGTTGCGGCGGCGAGGGCGGAGGGGTAGGTTTGGGAGGTTTGGAGGCGGACTTTTACTATGTCGAAGGGTTGGCCTGGAGATTGAAATGGATGGGGTTAGTTAAAAGTGGGGAAGGGGAAGGGGGGAAGGGGTCGCACCGATTAATACTTGGGCGATGCCGCCTGCTGCGCCTGAGAAGAGGTCCTTTGCGGTTTGCGCGGCGGATGAGGAACCCCCCGAGGCCGAGGGGGGCGGCGCATGGGCTTCGATGTCGGCTGCTGAGTCGGCCATTTTTTTGTCGGCGGCGAGGGAGGTCGCTGGCTTCGGATCACGAGGTAAGGGACCTCAGCAAGGAACAATCCGGCCGACAGACAGCTGGCCGTCTCGTTTCGCAGCGTGGAGTTGGCGTGAGTGCGGTGTGTTATCGCGTGCCGGTGTCGGTCGGCTATCTGGGGTTTATAATCCTACTCGTCGGGGCTGGTCGGCCGTCGGCGGGGTGTGGGTCCGCTGCAGGGTCCACGGGATGTCAGGGATCTGAGTGGGGGTCGATGGCGTGCTTGAACACGATGGTTAGTTGCATATTCCATTATCCGGGTTGAACACCACGGAGGGTAGGAGTCCGCTCAGGGGCTTGGTCCGGATTGGCAACAATGGGGACTGGAATCCAACTCGTACGCCTGGTTGAGGGGCCCAGGGTATCGTGGGAAAAGTTGCAACGATGATCAGAACATTTCACCGTCGAAATTGTCACGAGTGACCGGCAATCAGGTCGTTGTAATCCTCGTGCTCACCCAACCACTCGCGCCTTCGACTCTCCCATGCTAGATCTGCCGCGCCCGTCTGGTAGACAGGGCCCTACCTACACCTTCGTAACATGACTCCGCTTCTCCCCCAGCGCCTGCACCTGCGCCTGCGCCTCGATCTGGATGGCCTCCTTGAGCTTGCCCACCACCTCGGGCTGGCCACTGAACGCCCGCTCCAGCATCTCCTCCAGCTCCCTCTCCACCTTGCCCACATTCCTCCCGCCCAGCTTATTATTCCCTCCCCCGACCCCCCTCGCCTCGTTCAACACCCCCGCCCACCGCTTGGTAAACCCATAGATGCTCTGCCGCAACAATCCATCCAGCTGCTCGCTCGCATCATCAACCTGAGCAGCCGCAGCCCCGCCGCCGAGAGCAGGCGTCCCGCCGCTGGCGGGTGTATTCGCCCCGCTCCTCGACGACCACAGCGACGAGCCCGGGATGTAGGTACTCAGGCTTCCAAAGCTGCTCAGCAGGCCGCCCAGCATGTTCTGCGGCCGGAGCGCGTCAGCGAGAAAGGAGACGGCGCCGCCGCCACCACCGCCGCCGCCCGCGGCCGGGTTGCTGCGGACGTCGCCGATCTCGAGCGTCATGAGCTCGTTTTTGAGGATCAGGAGGTTCTTGATCAGAAAGAGGTCCGGGTCCGTGCCCGTGCCGCCGCCGGCGGGTTTGGTGGACTTGATGCGCCCTTCGGCCCGCTGGAGGGCGGCGATGGATTCTTTGATGATTTTGAAGATCACGGGGCTGTCGCGTTGCTGGATTTGGTTGAGGGTAGTTAGTTAGCATGACGTGAGTTGTCTTGAGAGGGGCCCTCGACTTACACATCGCTCCTTGGGCATGGACTGGTCAAACATGGCAAGCAGTTCGAGCGCCCGTTTGACAGGAGGGAAGGCGTTGGAAGCGACATCGTCGTTGGTAACCGGCCCAATCTTGAGCGCTTCCGGGGAAACGACGGCTCTGGATATCGACTTGGCAATCTCGGCTTCGAAGAAGGCGTCGGTAAAAGCCCAGAGATGCTCGGCGAGCAGCCTGGCAGCCAGTTCTCGGCAGCGCCCCACGAATGCCGTTTCGTCTTCGTCGTACTCGGGAAGCAGGTACTCGTTGGTGATCCATCCGACGAGGTTGCAGGTGGTCTGCAGGTCGCCCGTTTGGAGGGCAGTCTGCAGGTTGGTGGCAATAGGCACAACGTTTGCTCCGGTAAGCACGGCGCGCTGCGACTTGAGAAGCACAAACGCGGACCTTGGGTCTGTCGAATAATGCGCGTCGATGGAAAAGATGGCCCGGAAAAGGGACGCCTCGTTGTGGGAGCGTTCGAAGCACTGCTTGACAAAGTTCCTCGCGGCTGGCTCTACCGACTCCTTGGCTTCGGCCCGGAAAGCGTCGACGTCATGCTGGGTGATGGGCTTGAGATCCCGCTCTCTGGCAGCCCAGTAAGAGTGGAACATATTATTGGCCGTATTGGCGTACGTGTCCGAGTTGGGTGCTAGGGATGGCTGGCCGTCCTGGTCGTAGGCACTCTGCACCGCAGCCTGCATGTTTGGAATCAACGAGTACGACTCGAGCACCATCTCCTCAAAGCGGCCATAGGCGAGGGCGTGGCGGGCCGACTCGGACTGGGTTGCCGCAATCTGCCGAGATATTTCGGCAGACACCTTGTTCAGGTGATTGACGAATCCCACCTCGAGCAGGTGCAGTGCTTTTGTTAGCAGTGCCTCGTAACGCGCCAGGTATGACTCTGCGTCTCGGTACGAAGACTGTGTACATACACACTATGTTAGTTCGCTATCATTTTGTCCATATGCAAGAACGGGGGAAAACTGACATTCCGTGTCATAAACTCGATGCAAGAGTCCAAGGTGGACAAGATCTCGACAAAGCTACCCCCCTCGACAAGGCGTCCGGCCCCGGGCGCATTGAGTCGGCGAGTAGCGGAGTCGAGGTAGAGGTAGTATTGGAGGTCTGTGCCGACAGAGTCAGCCAGCGTTTCGAGACGCCTCTGTTCGGTCAAGAGGCCGTCGCATTGCGCCTGGAAGGAACTCGTCTGCCCGTCGACGGCGCGGAAGGACTGGCAGAGCGATTCGAGAACCGTGAGAGCGCTGTCGGCGTCGGCAATGAGGCTGCCAAGATGTCGCTCCGTCATGGCCAGTTCGTCGTGGTAGAGCAGGTATTCTTGCTGGCTTGCCCGCAGCAGCTCCTTGTCTAGCGCGTCGTCGTAGCCCTCCTCCTCTTCTCCCGGCAACCTCGCTGTCACGGATTCTGGGACCGCCAATGCCTCCCAGCCACGGCCGCTCTGCCTCCTCCGCATCCTCCTCCTGCTCTTCTTGGGCCCATGGCTAGAGAGCTGGGCCTTGACGATGTCGTAAAAGTCCGAGTACGACTTGGCCCTTCGAGACAGGGTCGGCTCTGGTGGTGAATGGGCATCCTCCTGGTCTTCGAACAGCGCGGGGAGGGGTTCGATGGCGTCGCCCTGGTCTGTGTTGCCCTGCTTAAGAGGTGAAGCATGTCAGCGCCCCTTCTAGCCAGCGCACAGCGCAGCGCAGCGCAGCGCATCAACGCATTGCATTGACATGGGCATTGGGGGAGCAACGCACATTTGGCTGCTGCAACAGCGACTGCTTCCGTCGATGGCCGGTGCTTTGGGTGCCCGGAGCCGGCTGTCGCTGTTGAAATTCCGGTACAAAGCTGTACCAGGAATCTTCGTACATTTTAGGCGTGTTCCGGCGGTTTGGACAGATGGCGCCGCTGTTACTGCGCGATGTTGGGGCTCCTCCCCACTAACCAAGGTCGATGGGAATTGGTGGAGCTCGAACTGACGTGGTGGTGCTTGGGTGGGGCCCTGGCCTTGGGGCCCGTTGAGCGCCAAGCGCACTCCCGCCCTCTTCCGATCATGAATCAAATGAATTCAATTGTTACTGGTACCAAAGGAGATATTAATCTGTCCTCCGTCTCGAGTCCGTCCACTTCAATCTACTTCCATCACAACATGTTCTTCCTATGAAATCCACCCACCGGCATGGCGCCATCTCATCCATGATATTCAATCATAATAATCGTTCTCAACTTCTCATTCTCCCCGGATGATTGGCATCAACAACAAAGCCAGTTAATCAACACCTCTCGTTTCGACATCCGCCTGGCGTTTCTCATTAAGCCTTCCCGTCCCCATCCCCTCCAGCGTTTCCTGTCGAGATCGTAACCTCATAGCCGTCTGGAAGCTTAGAGTTTTGTGCGCCATCGACACCAGCTTGACAACTATACGTTAGAACCATCCCTTTGTTTGCTCCTGGGGACTGGGGCTTACCGATCAGAATATATATGAAGTTGAGGAGAACGGGGACCCAGGCGGCGACGGCAACGATCTGGCCAAAACTCCACTCGTTCGACTTGTCCGAAGCGCCGGCGACTTCGATGCTACGCGCGCGTAGCGCCGTGAACACCCCGAGGAAGACCCACATGACAATCCAGGCGAGAATCGTGACGACGGCCCGCCAGAGCCTCCCGGTTTCCGAGGCCTTGGACCGGCACTTGCGGGAGAGCAGATAGACAAGCCAGAGGGCGCCCAGGCCCGCACTGGCCACGGCGAAGATTCGCACTGCCTCCAAGGGGCCGGTGCCGATAACTTGACAGTACAGCTCGAAGGGATGCCCGATCGTCCCTGACTGCAAAGCCGCCGCGCTGGGATCAGTCGTTCTACCGATGTTGACGACGGCGAGCATGAGGGCCCAGAGTGCGAAAAGCACAGCCCGCAGCAGCACCTTGGGACCCTTGCCGTGCTCGGCCAGGCAGTACAGCAACGTCGCCGAGCACACGGAGAAGACGGTGACCAGCATCGCCGTGACAATCTCGTACGTGGTCACAGAGAAGTCTTCATCGCCGCGCACCTGGAAGATGGAGTGAAGCGACGCTATCACCACGACGAGGGAGAAGACAAACGCGCCCATTATGAGATCGCCAAGCGTCCCGAGGAAAGCGCCCAGGATCCGCCCAGGTGCGCCGCCGCCGCCCCAGAGGTGGAAGCTTTTGCCCAGCAGGACGACCATGTAGATGGTGGCAAGAATAGCCTCGATGTAGTACGACGAAAAGACCTGACACTTTTTGTCAATATGGTGGTTCTGACGAGACAAGGTCGCTGGCAAGGAGTTCCAGGGCAGTTATTACGCACGCCGATGCCAGCGAGGTCACCGTTGCCGGCCCAGCCCAGCGACTTGCACACGGAAGCTCCGCAGAAGGTGACGGCCGGCTGGATGACAGTGCTGAGGAACTCCTGGTAAACTTGGTCACCAGCCATCTGGGCTTGTGCTTGCGTGTCGGCGAACCACCAGACCAGCTGGCCGTCTGTGAAGGCCTTGTCGTCCTCCAAGCCGTAGAGGACGCGGAGGTACTGAGCCGTCGCATCGAGCCCCGGGCCCCGGTATGTCTTGGCCTCGATCTGTTCCGGAGAAGTCATCCACGTTGCAAAGAACTCGCCGGCGGCTTTGCAAGTGTGCTCGTCGACTTGGTCGGTTGGCCATGCCGCTTGCGGGAGGACGGGCAATGAAGCAGACGACGCCATTGCGCTCGGTTTTGTTCGGATTTCGGTAAGATAGGTGGCTATCTGGCGGGGAGCTGTACAGTCCAGGCTTGAAACTGGAAAAGTGCCAGCGGTCAAGAATCAACCCGGTGATGGACAGCGAGGCTGGCTATATACTAGCACCAACTTCTTTTTTTCCCTTCTCCGGTTTTCCCTTCCTCCGTGCGGCTCAACCGCGCCCAACCGACAACTCGCCCGAATTTCATGACAGTGATAGCGGACGAACAGCAGACAGCCGTGGCGTTTCCAAGTATTGGTGTCGGCCGCAAAGAGGAGGTGTGCGGTCGTCTGGTTGGGCTGAAGGGTGGTACTAGGGTAGCCCAGAGCTGAAATGTCACGGTGCATCCCTGTGAAGGGGGGAGGGATCCCGACACTGGTTCGGGGAATAAAAGTTCCCTGCATCAAGCCATGCATAAATATTGGCTGTCCTCATACAGCCCGAGACGGTGAAGACCCTGTTAGTTGTCACCTATGAGGCTTCGATTTTCAGGTGATGGAATCAATCACTGATTGGACTCGGAACAAACGAGGGTTGGCCGCGGCCCAATCGGGCGCTCTCGTCGACTTGGTGGGCAGCCCTGGATGCGGCAATGCGATCACGTCGCTGGCGCGGTTGTTGAAAGCCTGCCTAATAGGCACATTGTTGACTCGGGGGTCTCTTGTTTGAAAAGTAACCGTAACGTAGGTACCTAGGTAGTCAGTACATAGCTGGCCCCGGAATACCACCACTGTTGGTATTTTGAAAATGGGTATGAAAAGGGTGAGCCTAAACAGAGTCGAATTACATCAGTCGGGTTGGCGTCTGCGCAGGAGGAGGGTACTAACTAGAACAGATTAGTCGCTTGCTATACTCTCGCACCAGGCTGCCAGTGTTGTTAACTTGTTGGAGCTGAGGTTTCTGCGGAGATGGGTGGCCGGTACATGCACACGGTTTATTGGTCTAAACACGAGCAAGTAATAAAATATGATAGGTTCATTCGATAGGTCATGGCACAATAGCGTTAAGCTGAATGTGCAACTCTCAAGTGCGGCAAGTCTGATATGTAATATGTACCAGGCTGCCGTTCGTAGTGGTGCCATGGAAGGGAAGCTGAGGCTTGTTTAGGTTGCATTGCATACTTATTTGGTACCTAATCTGTCCAATAAATGCCCTCAACTCTCTGGCTTTTCCACTTGGTCAGCCCCAAAAGCCTTCCCATACCTAGGTTCCTGACATTGAGCCTACCGTTATTGCGCTACAGCGACATGAAGCTTTGAACGTGGCGTATCGACCCGACGTCAGGCCATCAGCTCATACATAGGTACCGAGTCCGAGGATGGCCGAAACAATTACCTTGGTTATTGTTAACCGTTTACCGCCCTACGACGACTGCCTAACTAACAGAGAACTACTTGCCTGCCCGCTAACTATGTCTAATGGAAAGTCTTGGCGCTCAGGCAGTGAGAGTGGGTCTCGCGGGCACGGGTCATTGAAAGACGGAACGCCAAGACCTTTCAACGGTTGTTTTTCTGCTGAAGACGGGAGCTGTAGCCTGTGAGAAACCGCAAAAGTGACCTCACTCTTTCCAGCCACCTCCCTGACTTACCCTCGAGACTGAGGGACCTTCGACAACAGCCTTGGGTTTTGAACGGACGATGGCAAGTGAATAAAGACGCATCAACCAGATGCCCAACATGGCCTCGGCTCTTTTATCCCGAGCTGCGCTCCGGCGGCCTTCAGTTCTCTGCACACTCACAACCACCCCCTCGCAATGGGCCCGCTACTCCAGCTCGCCTCGGCCACCACGGCGCTCCGGTGCACGCATATTGGCCCTGTTGACTATAATGGGCGCATCTGGGGCGGGCACGGTCTGGGCCTATTCGCGTTTCTCCCCCCAGCCAGAGCCCGCAGGCCCCGCGCAGCCCGAAAAGGCCGAGGTTGTCTATGAGAAGCCGCGGAAGACGCCCCGTTCCAAAGAGGAGAGCCGCGATATTGTGAGCTCGCAGCATCTGCAGGTCAAGAAGAGCTGGGAGCATCCCGGCGTCTACGCCTGGGGTTCGAATGCCGGGAAGGTGGTGGCCCCTGACTCGGATGAGACCGTCGTCAAGACGCCGCGCCGGATCCCCTACTTTGATGGCCAGATCCTCCGCGACCTAAAGCTTGACCGCGATTTTGGTGCTGCCGTCACCGAAAAGGGCGACCTTGTGCAGTGGGGTGCCGCCTTCTCCAAGGATGCTGTTGCCCCGACAGTCACTTTGAAGGGCAAGGATATTGCCAAAATCGCAGTCTCCCGCGACCGCATCATTGCGCTCTCATCCGGCGGATCGGTTTACTCCATTCCCGTCGCGAAATCGGACCAGGCGTTGGGCGAGAAACAGACCAACAAGTCGTCGTCTTGGTTCCCATTCTGGTCTTCCGGGACATCGGCCACAAACTACCGGTCCCTCACTCCTGCGGAACTAGGCTGGGGTGAGAAGGTCACCGACGTCAAGAGCGGGCTTGAGCACTGCTTGCTGCTGACCTCCAAGGGCCGCGTCTTCTCGGCAGCGTCGAGCTCCGAAGCGTTTCCTGCTAGAGGGCAGCTCGGCATCCCGGGCCTGACCTGGCAGACACGGCCTGCAGGGCCTTATGACCAGCTGCACGAGGTGAAGGCTTTGGCCGGTCGCAACGTCAAAGCCGTCGCAACGGGCGACTTGCACTCGCTCGCCCTCGACGACCAAGGGTGCGTGTTCTCCTTCGGAGACAATGCCACAGGCCAGCTAGGGCGTGAAACAGACGTCGGGGCTACCTCAGTTGACACACCGTCACCACTTCCCATCAGCAAGCTCTACAAGGGGACCGACTTGGTGCCCACGGTAACCTCTATTGCCTCCGGCGGACACAACAGCTTCTTCACCGTCGATGCGACTCGGAAGCCCCAGAGCCAAACCCCCAACGAACCAGGCCGGACCGTCGCCGACACGTGGGCGTGCGGCGCCGGCATCCACGGCGGTTTGGGCACAGGGAAGTGGACGCACATCTCGGCGATGCCGACCAAGATCAAGGCGCTCTCGGGCCTCAGCGAATACGACGAGACGGCCAACCGCATCATGCCGATCCGGCTGGCGCACCTGGCCGTCGGCAGCACGCATGCCTGCGCCATCCTCGACAACCTGACGCACCTGACCGCGTCGCGCAACTCCTCGTCGTCGGCCACCGACACCAACTTTGGCGCCGACGCCCTCTGGTGGGGCGGCAACGAGCACTACCAGCTCGGGACGGGCAAGCGCAACAACACGAATGTGCCCGTCTACATCGGGCCGCTGGACGGCGGACAGGCGGACGCCGAGATGGGCCGGACGGGGGAGCCGCATCGGTTCCAGATCACGCCGAGGACCAAGGTGCGCTTGGGCGCCGACGGGAAGGGGAGGACGGCCAGCGTGGAGCAGAGGGTTGAGTGTGGCCGCCATGTGACGGCGGTGTACTCGGGAGCTTAGGCCGGGCCGGGTCTTTTGGGATTTTCGGTCGGTCGGACGGGACTCGGGCCGGGGGGACGGGGATGGCGCATGGGTGTACAAAATACATAGTTTGTTTTGGCTGTAACATATTACTGTACAACATCTAGGATGGATCCTGATCATACTCCTCACTATCTTTCGGCCTTCTGGGAGGAATTTGGAATGGAAATGGAACCCACTCTCATCTTGATTGCCATGATGCGCACACAAACGCGCATATTTTGGGAAATTTCTTTTACACAGTTTTACACAGTATGAAGCGCCGCCTGTTTGGAGCCGGAGACCCGGCCGCCGACCCTTGTCCACACACCCGTTGGCGTGGGCGTGGTCGTGGGCGCCAACCACGGATCCAACCAACTGGGCGAGGTTATTTTGGGATCTCGATAGACGCCACAAACGTGCATCCGCTTGCAGATGCGAGCAGCAATGACGTTCCAGGTTGTTGGATGTGTGAGAGAGGCCGCGCTTACACAGGACATGACAGAAGCTGAGCTTCCATCACTTGTTGATCAAGGACGCCCCGACACTCTGCCCACGCGAGCCCTTCTCGCTGTCCCAGGAGCTGATTTGTTGTTGGTCATCTGTGTTTGTCACGCGCTGTCTTTCTCAACTCCCGGGCCAGGCACGCCAGGTTCTTTCAGCGGACGCTGAGTGGGGCAGTAGGTATTCTAATTTCTAACTAAATAGCGGGCCGATCCCCTGGGCCTGGGCAGGTGGAGCGCCCGTCCCAGTGGGTCGTCGGAGAACCCGTGAGGTTTGGCGTCTGTCATGCACGTCGCCGGCTCATTTCGCCCTCGATCCTGTTCGGAGATCTCACCTCTTTCCACCTGACAAACCCATGCGCAATTGCTCCCTGGTAGGATATCTGCCACGATAACAGCGGTCGGGCCTCGCCCCATATCCATAATCCCACGTAAAAATCCAAGACCAAAAAAGCCGTCCCGAATTCCGAAATAAGCGAGCGCAACTCTTCCTCCGACTCGACGTTCCGCATCTGATCACACAAAGATCGACAATCCCGCATTTCCGTGCATCTGCACTCCGCACGCACCCTTCCGCCGAGTCGACCATTCTCCCGCCTCGGCTGCATTCAACTCGACCCTCCTCGTCGGTGCCGCATATTACCCTTCCCCTCGTCGTTATCGCCGGTACTCGATCAAACCCTCCATCCGACGAGTCTGCATCGCCGAAGCCAGCGTCCTCTTACCGTCTTCTCTCGAAACTACAACCCCTCACCTGCGTGCGACCGACCCATTACTCCGACACCACCGGATCGTTGATCACGGCATGGCCCACCACCTTCCCCGGTTTCACCGGCGCAAAAAGGATGTCGCCGCGCCGACCCTGATCACCAGCGACCTCCCACGCAAGACGACGCCTCCCCTGGGTGATCTGCGGCCCGGGTCGCCGATGCGCTCGTTCCAGAAGCTCAGTCCCTTTCGAGTATTCCAACGCTCGTCGGGCAAAAGGGCACGCGACTCACCCCCGGCGTCGCTGCCGCACTCCCCCGCCGCCGTCCCGGTGTTGGCGGGGGATTGCGCCGATCGCCGTCCGGTCTCGCCCCTGTCGCTGAAGACGGATCCGGTGAGCGACAAGGGGCCGAAGGCGGCACGATCGCCAAAGATCCCTGCGTTCCTGGATCAGACCCAGGAAGGTGAGTTCTCCGTTTAGATAGATCCCCGCTTCAGCTTGAAGCAGCCCCTCGTCGCTCGACTTAACACTCTGTCGGAAACCGCAGAAATCGAGATCAAGTTTTCGGAACTCGTATGGCGCGAGCGCAACCGCCTCATGCAGTCGATCACCAACCCGTCGCCCGACTTCCGATGGGCACGCGTGACGGGCCCACACCTCAAGGTCCTCGACCGATACCTGAACGTGCAGCCGTGGCACAACCACCGGATCAAGCTGCAAGTTCCCGAGGGGCGTCTGGACTACATCAACGCGTCGCCAATCACCCTGACCCCGTCGTCCCGCCCCGCCGCCGACGGCCGTCCCGGCACGACCCCAGAATCGGACCGATACATCGCCATGCAGGGGCCAAAACAGGCGTCGACGGACCACGTCTGGCGGATGGTGGTGGAACAGCTCGACAGCCCGGGCGTCATCATCATGCTGACCGAGACGCACGAGGGGCACATGGAGAAATGCTACCCCTACTTCCCCCGCAGCCCGGACGATCCCCCGATCGAGGTCAATGCGCGGGACGAGTTTGGCGACGGGTTCCGCGCCACGGTACGGTGCGAGGGCATGGAGGAGACGCCCGCGGGCGATGCCATCGAACTACGCAAGCTCGTCATCCGTGTCCACTCCCGCGGCAACTCAAAGGCCGCGACAACGACGACAAAATCCACGCCCTCACCATCACCACCATCGCCAACCGACGACCAACCCGACGAAAACGACTCTCCCGATTCGGACGACGACGTCAAGATGGGGTCCCCCGTATCACCATCATCACCATCATCATCAAAACCAGCCCAAGAAGAGGAAGAACCAGAAGACCGAATCGTCTGGCACTTCCTCTACAAGAAATGGCCCGACTTTGGCGTCCCCTCGCTCGCCGACCTCGACAGTTTCTTTACTCTAATGCGCCTGTCACGCGCCAAGAACGCCTCCTTGTCATCCTCACCATCACCGCGCATCGTACACTGCAGCGCGGGCGTCGGCCGCAGCGGCACGTTTGTCGCGCTCGAGCACCTCATGCGCGAGCTGGACGCGGGCGTGTTGGAGGATTATGATGGCGAGCGGGCGCGGGCCGAGGCTGCTGCTGGTCGGGGGGGAGCGGTGGCGCCGCCTTTTTCGTCGTCGGCTTCTTCTTCTTCTTCGCCTACTACGGGTTCACCTGCGCAGCTGGGGGAGAGGGGTGAGGGCACGCCGCGGTCGTCGTTGGGGTGTGATGATGATGATGATGATGATGGTGGTGGTAGGGAGGATCTGGTGTTTGAGACGGTCAACTTGCTGAGGGAGCAGCGGCGGACTATGGTGCAGGCTGAGTCGCAGTATCTGTTTCTTTACCGGGTGTTGAGGCAGTTGTGGGTGGAGAAGTATGGGGGTGGGGGTGGTGATCGCGTGAGTGAGGAAGAAGGGCGAGGGGAGGCGGAAGCGGAAGCGGAAGTGGGCGGTGGGGAACGGGAGCGTGAAGGGAGGGATGGGGAACCGGCGGCCAAGAGGTTAGAGGTTGATCCTTTTCTTGAATAAGTGCGGCGCGCGCTTGGTCTCTCTCGCTGGGTGGGATTGGCTTCTTCTTCTTCCTCTTCTTCTTCTCCCTCTTCTTCTTCTTCCTCTTCATCTTCTTCCTCTTCTTCTTTTTCATTTACTTTTTTGGCTTCGTCATGGTTGGGATGGGGGCATTGATGCATAGAGGTTTACACGGAGGGGAGGAGAGTGGCATTGGCATCGATATCATGGGGTTTATTTCATGGATGAGTTGACGGCGGATGGGTACATAAATACTGGGCATAGATGATTAGGGGTTTTTTTCCCTTCTTTTTTTTGGTTTTACGGTCGCGAAATCGGCGGGGGTTCTCATGGCATCATTGCATTGGGGTTATTGTCGGGGAGCTGGGTGGAAAGGGCTGGAGGCATATATTTTCCGGGTTGGGACTCCTTCGTTTTTTGTCTCGTCTCCTGTTTTTATTATTGAGACACCGATCCCGTTACGTTTTATTCCACCTTGGTCGTTCTCCTTTCTGAGTTTTCTGACGGGACTGTTGACCTTCCCAAGAGGGACTCCTCCCGGTTTACTCGGTCATGTTTTCATCATGATTTCGTTTGGCGGGGGTGTCGATGTCTAGGGTATGTGCAGGGCAGGGGCCGGTGAAGGGCTGGGGCAGACAAACGGCACCGTTTTCTCTTGCGGTGCTTCCCTTTTCTCTCTTGCATTGGTATGGCTGGTTGGGTGAGGTTTGGGCTTCCTCCCGTTCGAGCTGAGGTGTACTGATATGGCTTCGGGTCTGTATTACGCATGTTGTCACAATGGGACTAGGACCTTTCAACATGTTAGATACAAGGAAACTCATTGAGGGCGCTTGTCGTTCTGGATAATTCTTCCCGGCCCCAACCTCTCCTTTCCGGGACCAGCAAGCCGGGGTTACCGTGGCGCACAGGGGCCTTGATGCCCGAGGACGATTAGGTTCGTCCGAAGCTATTACAAGGACGCTTCACATATAAGGAGGCGGTGCGCCATCACGGTCGGGCCGAGTCACACAGAGATACTTTGTAATGCCTGCCCGAATCGATCAAGCGCGGAAGAGTGCATCGAGTCGGGTAGCCGCGTCGTCGCGTACCCTACGAGTATCCACTGTGGTTGGTTTCTCTCGTTTAGGCTTTGGGTTAGACTCGGGCGAAAAAGCTTACGAGCTTCCTCGTCGCCAGCGCGGGCCGATTCCGGGTTTCAGCGGCTCGAGGACCCCCCCGGCGAGCGACCAAATGCGGCTTCCGGAACGACCAGCAGGCAAGGGTCCATCACAATCGTAAAAGGTTTTCTCGACAAGAAGTGCAGGAGCTTCCAGGTTGTAACTGACAGGTGGCTACCCAGGTGGACACAGCCCGTGGTTCACGGTCCTGCTTCGTCCGTACCCTGGTGCAATATATCTATCCCCTGATAATTATAGCTCAGGTGTTTGCACACAACGTGGGCACGGCTCGCGTGTCTCCCGTCGGGAAATACCAACCCCAGGTTTTCGCTCGGGTAAAGTAAATCGGCATTCATTTTTCTGAGAGAGGACATGACAAGACAGTGACGACATTCGTGCAACATCGTACCCCGGCCGTAGGAATGGTGGCTGGCCGCCGACACCGGCACGACCCCCATGTTTTGTGTTTGCTCGACGCCGGCGGAAACGGGCCATATACGGTGGCGCGGGTCGGTAAGGCAGGCGACACGAGACGACGCCAGGTGCACTACCGGCGGGGGACACGGGAAGGTGGGAAAGATGGGAAAGGTGTGGGCGGCCGGCGGCCGGTAGTGGGTAGAAGGGTGTCGGCCCGCTGCGGCTAAAATTGTTGATTCCATGAATGAGGTGGATCACTTACGCAGGATGCTTTGGCTTCGGCGCGCCTTGGTTAGCCTTGGTTGGCCTTGGGGGGATGTTTGGTTGCGGCGCCCTTCTTGACGATGTAACGGTGTCGAGGGACAGCTTGCACAAATGCGAAACTGGAGGGAGCCCCCCTGAATCCCATGTGAAGGCGAACGTTGGACGGCGAACGGGGAAACCGAAGGCTGGGTGAGTGGCCGGTGTTGTCGGTGCCTGCCAATTGCCCGCCTTACCCCCGGTTTCGAGGTCAAAACATGGGCAGCAATGCCGGCAACTCCCGTCGGAGTGCCCGGTCAAGCAAGTTGGCAGAACGAGGCAATTTCGGGGGAAAGAGTCTGGACTCGAGAGCTCCGGTGAGCCAGGAGGGTTGGAAGTTGGAACAAGGGTCTCTCGAATTAGATAAAATGGGGCCGCGGTCGGTTGCTGCACAGCGGGAGTAGGAGAAGGGGCGGCTATTGTTACAGAACTGTGCTGTCTCGCTGTTGGCTGACTCGAGGTGCCGAGTCGTGTGTCGTGCATACCTTCGCTGCACTCAGCACTGGCTGCATCTTCAACAACCGTGACAGTCGATTGCCAAGTTTCGGCAACGGCGAGCGAGCGCCGGCGGATGACCTCCCACTCACACCCGATTCGCCGCTACTCAACCTCACCCTGGCTCGGGCTGTCCATTTGTACTCCCGGGGGTGTCTCCAGGTTGGCGGGACGATTTTGGTGGGGCAACACGTTGATTCCCACGTGGGGACCCGACACTCGGGGCGCAGAAGTCCCGGCGATGGAGTGGAACTAGCTCAGGGCTCAGGGACCGGCGTGGGAGATGAAGGTCTTGTTGTTGCTAAGCACGCGGACCTGCCCACTCGGAGCTAGCGCCGCGTCAGGCACGCAACGGTGTCCGGATGGATCAGCCATTGGGTTTCAACGGTTGATTTTGCTCTCGGTCAGAGCAAACCAGGCTGATGACTGGGGAAGGATGGGAGGGAAGGGAGGGATGGGTTGCTGCAAGAGTGCGCTCATTCGGACGCGTCCTGCGGGTGACGTGAGGGACGGTGCGGGGTGCATCCGGCCGAGGGGGAAGCGGCCAAGCGCGGAGTTCACCCGACCCCGGATCTGAGGATCTGAGGTGGAAGCTCTCACCTCAGTCCGCTCACCAGGCGTAAAGGGGAGAAAATGGGTGACGGCAAAGGGGGAGAAGGCAGCGGCGAGACGTCTTGCCCTGGTGGGTTAGGCAGTTAACGCGGAAACCCCCACTCACTTCGATGCGACCGTCCTGCTCTTGCTTCATCTGGATTCCAAATGGAAGCCCACAAAGTGGCAGCTCCGTCTCAGACCCCAAATTGCCCCACCACGAGCACCTGCTCGCACGGCCATCTGTGCTCCCAAACACGGCGATACAACGGTCGGATGGGCCGGGGTGGCTAGATTAGGCAAAGTATTCTGGACTAGCGCTGGAACCCACGGGCGGATTGTTTCTGGTGCTTCTGGAAGGATTTTTAAGAGAACCGATCAGCCCTGCATCTTCCCTTGGCCTTTTGGTCCATCTGTGTGAAGCACGGCTTCCGTCCTCCTTCACTACCTGCTGCTGCTAGCTACCAATTTCCTGCAATCACCTACATATCTTACCTGACGGTCCTCGCGGCTCTCCGAAGAAGGTTCGAGTTTTGTCCGTCCTGTTCCGAGGGGCAGGGCTTATTTCACCGGTTGACCCGGAAGCTGCACGCGCCGACATGGCTGCTCGCGATAACTAGATCCGAGGTTGAAGAGAATCCTCGTCCGGGTCGCGAAATTCCCGTCGCTTTCAAGAACCAGCATCACACGTGCGCATTTGCAGCGCATGCCTCCTCGGTCGACACTCGGCTTGGCCATCATACTCGGCGCACATCAGCAGAAAGGCACCGACCGACCGACCCTGGGCACCCCTGAAAATCGCAACGCATAATTCGTTGACGAATGCTCGACGCGGCCGAGGCACCAAGACGGTACAAACACCGATTGTTGTTTGCTCCTTCGAACGCTGCTTTCTTTATTGCGCTGTCTCAGGACCCAGGATCCAGGACCCAGGACCCTTATGCAAGACAGCACAGCACGCGCGTCCGCACACTCCGGTCGACGTCTTCAACCCCCTCCCCCATTCCAATCCGATCCCGTGGCAAATCCGCCTCCAACAACAGTCTCGGGATACACGACACGGCAGCTGTTTGTTTGCCTCTGCACATTTGCACCTTTGCGCGCCTTCGCACCCATTCCCATTATCGATCACTAATCAGGAGGACAATGACGAGTCGATAACATAGACTCCGATCATGACGTCGATTGTGAGTTTAGCCCCCTCCCGCTCCTCTCGCTCTCCCGTCTCCCGTCTCCACGCCTCGCACACAACACGCTCGACAGGGACATGCGACAGCCAAGGGAAGCGGCCCAGTCAGCCGCTGCCCTTGTCGCACTTTGCCAATGTAACCCCAACACGCTCACCGCCTCGTCTTTTGTCCCTCCCACCACGGGCAAGTGCTCGCGATAGGCTCAAGGCTGCCTGTCGTGCACCCCCACGCTGGGGCGTCGTCGCTGAACCCCGGCATTGCCCAGCGGCCCTGTGATCTGGGCTCCGACACTTCCACGTGCGGCCGTCCCAGCGCACTGGAATGGGCTGTGCTAGCCTCGTTATTCTGCCCACGTACATACATACATTATTACAGCCCTGCTGCCCAGACTCTCTCATTCCATGCCAACACACACCCTTGCTTCCTCCTGTTTTCAGCTTCTCTCGGCCATGTCACATCCTCCCTGTCCGCGAACCAAAACACACAAACACCATCCGCACTTCGATCTGAAATCATTGGATGAAACACGGCCGTGATGCTGACCGGTCCGCTCCAGCTCTGTTTAGCCCACTACTGTGACCTTCACGGGCCAACGCCCTTGATGGTCACCGAGGGCCTTCCGGTCCCCTGTAGTACCTGTTGTGACGACGACGAGGGGCTGCTTGGCGCCGCTGCCGCGCTCGACCAACCGCGCTCGAGGGCCCCGACGTTGGGAGAATCTGCACACGCAGCCAACATCACCGAAGCCCTCCGGCGCATCAACTTTGCTGGGCCACATAGGAGCTCATCTGTCCCTGCCACGGAGCAAGAAGCGCAAACCCACCGCGCCTCCCTCCGACACGCAGCCCGCGAAGCTGCCGCCCCAACTACCGGCTCTGCTCTCGAGACTCCTCCCCAGAGTCCCCGCCATCCCCAAGGCCCTGGCGCGCAGCAGCAGAAACCGCGACAGGACTCTGGCTTTCGCAGGACCTACGATGAATACGTGACGCGCCGCGCTGGCCCGTGCGATAATTGCGCATTGACCTTGCCGAAGCGACAGGAGGGCAGCAAGGATGCGGGCATCGGATCGCGACCAGACCGTGGTCCGACTCTGAGGACGAGAGCGCCATATGCGCGAGTCTTCACTGGGCTAGACAGCAGCGCTTCGCCCCTGACATCTCAATCTTCGTCGTCTGTCCCGTCCGAGGACGAGTCCAGCAGCCGGCCACGCCCATCCCACCGCCGAACAGGGACCGCCCTCTCAGTAACTTCGCGTTCCACCGCTAGCTCTGGCAGCGCAAACACCAACGCACACACGCACTATCTCGACTACACATCGACCCACGAGCCTCTTGCGCCGGCATCCTTCTCCCTCGTCCGCGCCTCATGTCTGCGCACCCTGTCACTAGAAACCCTCCCTCGCACACCAACAACAACAAATCCCCTCTCAGCGGGAGCCACCATGCCCAGCCCGAGTGGCTCACCAAACAGCCCTGCCTACGTGACGACACATAGCATCGGCTCCGCAGCATCAGGCGGTTCAATATTCTTTGGCGATAAAAAAGTCGGCTACACGACGGCCTACATCTTCCGCGTCCCCGACGTCCACGCCCGCGGCCACAAGCGCGTCTATGCCTTCCTGGCCCTCAGCACCCACCCAGAGCCCACCGCTGTGAAGACTTTTACCTTTCTCTCTGGTGCCTTCCGCGATCTGGCCTCGTGGATTCAGGAACTGGCCGAGCTCGAAGCGGAGCGCGCCCTGGCTGAGTCGACCGGCTCATCAGCGGGCAGCCCCATCGTTCCCGGCCCGGGCTATGGGAGTTTCCAGGCCGAGCCTATGCCACCCGTGTCCGGCGGCACCGGCAGCAGCTTCCTCATGGGCGGCATGGGCGGCCTCTCCCGGCGCATGGGCGGCGGCTTCGGAGGGTCCGGCGTTGCGCTGAAGCAGCGCGGGCTGGCTGAGCTGGTCGGCCTGCCGGATTTCTTTATCGAACTGCATGCCAAGTTCGTCAGGCTACTGCTCGAGATTGGAGTCGTCGCCGGCGCATGAGAGGCACCAGCGAACAGCACCAGGCGAATTTTGAGTGCTCTCAAGAGCGTCTTAAACAAAAGTCCCGCAAAGGGACTTCTACGGCGTTGCCTGCGCCTTGTAACATCAACATGGACCAAAAACTGGTACATCTCTCTTTCCCTCAAGGGACCCGCCATCAACATCAGCATCATACCATAACCATACCAGCACCACAAACAACAACCACCTAACCAGCGGGCTGTACTTGTTTTACAACATCTCGCCTTAGTCGTCACCGCATTTCGACAACAGGGCAAAAATAATGGGTAATGAATAATGATACTCACCCTAACGGCCAACAACAACCCAATCCGTTTTACCCATTTTTCTTCACTTGAGCCATCCATACTCTCGGGTCAACCTAACAACCGGCATTCTCAAGGTCGACGCATACCTTTCTTTTTCCTTTTTTCTTTCTTTTTCTTCAGCGCTGGAACTAGACGGACGGATGGATGGATGGATGGGAAAGGATGACGGGGAAATAATAGACTCGGGGGAGTAGGGTAGGGTAGGGGAGGGGATAATGAAAATACATTTGTTGGAGTATCATCAGGGAAAGCAGAGGAGAAGGGATTCGATCGGATTGCATTGACTGCATCGGTTGGGGGAGGGAGGCATTTGGAGGATATACCCGGTCTCCTCAAGAGACACACGCGGAGAAATGGAGGCATGAAGGGGGAGGGGGGGCGGGAGGGCTTCATTTGTTCGGATTTCCTGTGGGCCGTTTGGTTCTCATCTTTTGCATACTTGCTTGCGCTGATTGATACCCTGGAGGGGTGGGGAGGAGTTGTACTATTACCACCGCTGCTGTCGACGGCTTATGATGTTAGACTTGGGAGGGAGGGACGGGGGTGACATGGGCCGGAGACGGCCGCCTTCATGTAGGATACGTAGACGATGGGCTTGGAGGGGGGATGATAGATAGGACTTGGGGATCAAGAGAACTGGCTTCTCAATACATGTTTTGACAAATCTTATGGGTTTCTCTCGCTCGCTCGCAAGACGCTGATCTGGACTGGAGGGGTCATGGGTTTCTCTCTCTTTTCACTCGTATGAAGCTGATCTGAACTGGACGGCAACCTGGTTCGTTCTATGGCGGCTACCGTGGGGTTATCGTACATGCCATCCCATCCCCAAGCACTTCTGTTTCTCCAACCCCCCTGAAAAAAAATGCACTTCTGTCGTCTATTTGTAGAAATCAAACTTGTTCTCGTCGGTCGACCCCTTGACCTGGCTGCTGTAGGCATCCTCCAGATCGGCCTGGATGATGTTGTACCTGTTCTTGCGCACGGCACGCAGACCGGCCTCCTGCATGATGGCGGCGATGACGGCGCCGCTGAGCGGGTCGTTGCGCACAATCAGGCTGTCCAGGTCCACCTCGGGCGCCAGGCTCATCTTGCTGGCGATGGTGGTGAAGATCAGGCGGCGCTCGCGGCGGTCGCGCAGGTTGGGGAACTCAATCTTGCGGTCGAGGCGGCCCGGGCGCAGCAGGGCCGGGTCGAGCGTGTCGGCGCGGTTGGTGGCCATGATGACCTTGACGTTGGCCGTCTGGTCGAAGCCGTCCATCTGGTTGAGCAGCTCGAGCAGGATGCGCTGCACCTCGCGGTCGGCGCCCGTCTGCGCGTCGAAGCGCTTGGTCGCGATGGCGTCGATCTCGTCGATGAAGATGATGGCCGGCGCGTTCTCGCGCGCCATGCGGAACACGTCGCGCACCATGCGCGGGCCCTCGCCGAGGTACTTTTGCACAAACTCGGAGCCCACGACGCGGATGAAGTTGGCCGTCGTCGAGTTGGCGACCGCCTTGACGAGCATGGTCTTGCCGGTTCCCGGGGGCCCGTACAGGAGCACGCCCCGCGGGGGGTCGATGCCGATCTGCTTGTAGAGGTCGAAGTGTGTCAGGGGGAGCTCGACAGCCTCGCGGATTTCTTGCTTTTGCATGTCCAGGCCGCCGACGTCGGCGTACGTCACGTCGGGCTTCTCGTCGGCGCCCAGCATGGCGATCGACGAGTCGGCCTCGGGCGGGAGGATATCGACGAGGGCATTGGAGTGGCGGTGGAGGGCGACCGAGGAGGAGGGCTTGAGCAGCTCGCGATCAAGCGTCGACAGGATGCGGACCACGTAGTTGGACCCGGTGCTGGACTGGACGATGCCGGTGCTGGGGCGATGTTAGCTCAACGGAACTGGCTACCTACCCGACCGATCACCTTGAAAGGGAAAACTCACTTCTGGTCAATGGCCTCCATAAATTGGCCAATGACGAGGGGGACGCTCTGGATGCGCTTGATCTCTTCCTGTGCCCGGACCAGCTCCCGCTTCAAGCTCCTCTGCTCATCCTTGATGTACTCCTCCTGCAACTGAATGTACTCGAGCTGCCGTTGGAGGCGCTTCAGGTTCGCATATTCATCGCCACCTTCTGTCGCCACGCCCTCGAAGTTCTCGATGCTGGGGATGGTCGACGGGACATTCTTCTTGAGCGGGAGAAGGTGGTTGGCCGCGTTCTCGACCAGGACGTCACCCATTTTGAAGGCGGTCGCTGCTCCGAGCCTGCGCTGACTCGAGGGGCGGATTGACGATGGCTGGGGGAGATTGAGACTGGTCGATGCAAGATTGTCGGCGAGGTTATCGGCGTCGATGCGGGCGTTTCGGGTGTTTTGGGTGATGCGGGTGATGCTGGTGATGCTGGTGATGGGCGGTGCCTGCAGATCGCAGATTCGAGGTTCGCGGGTTGAGTTGCTTCGATGCTGTTCTGTCGTTGTTGCTTTCGACTTGTGGCGCGTGCAGCCCAGCGTTAGCTTGGCGTTGGCCGTCTGGTCTCGTCATCCGCGGGAGCCTAACCCGCTTTCAAGCACGGACCAGGCCGCGACGCTGAGGACCGACGAGGCTACGACCCACCCTTCAACAACAAATGATGATTGATATCCGCGAAATACAAAAAACGTCGGTTATGGCACCCCTCATCCACCTTTTTCAAAGCCACCCTCGCCTTCGAAAACCCGCTAAGCAGCCATTCGGGTGGTCGGGATTTTTGACGGGTGGGTTCGACACCGCGGTGATGTTGGAGGGCAAGTCGACGCAATAGACGAGGAATGATGTCGAGCCACCACCCACGAAATCAAGAAAGAGCTCTCAATCTGTCAATCCTCATCGTGTCTGGACCTGGTGAGTTTCCCCGTGTTGAGTCAAATTAAGCCGCAGGCTCCCGTTTATTAGGCCTGAAATTACCCCCTATAGTTTCCTATAGGGACGGACTTTATCTTAACCATAGGCAAGTGTCACAGTGGCATCGAATAGATAGCAACACATACGATCACTCCACATACAGCCACCTCCGTCAAGTCTCTGAACCTTCCCCGTGCCCCAGGTATCGAAGATACCTAGCGGCCGTAGGGGCTTGGCTGCGGATTGTCCATTGTTGCATCTCGTGTAGTGTTACTCCCCTGAGGCTATTAACCGGGCCCTGGCATCCTTTCGGAAGCCAGTTAGTCACACGAGCTTTAGGAGTTTCCCGCAATTTGAAGGTGTCGCCCGTATAAATACGGACTAGCACTTAGTTCTAGCGCCGGGTACCGGGCGCTAAGGAACACCATTTACCCTTTTCATCGGGCTGCTTTTAGGGGCAGAGTTAACTGCGGTTTACCCCTGGTGGTGCCCTTCCGTCAATTTCTTTAAGTTTCAGCCTTGCGACCATACTCCCCCAGGAGCCCAAACATTTTGATTTATCGTAAGGTACCGAATAGGTCAAAAAATAACGCCGTCCGATCCCTAATTAGTATAGTTTATAGTTAAGACTACGACGGTATCTGATCGTCTTCGATCCCCTAACTTTCGTTCCTGATTAATGAAAATATCCTTGGCAAATGCTTTCGCAGTAGTTAGTCTTCAATAAATCCAAGAAGTTCACCTCTGACAATTGAATACTGATGCCCCCGACTGTCCCTATTAATCATTACGGCG
The DNA here is from genome assembly GCA_033296705.1 of Chaetomidium leptoderma. NCBI lineage: Eukaryota > Fungi > Ascomycota > Sordariomycetes > Sordariales > Chaetomiaceae > Chaetomidium > Chaetomidium leptoderma. The sequence continues at coordinate 44,081 of MU856913.1, read as the reverse complement.
GTCCTGCAAAACTAACAAAATAGAACGAACCGGTGTGTAGCTGGTCGATGGTAAAGTTGCTGAATGCTTGTTCACGGGGCTTGGAGTAGTCGATGATGAGCTTGACATTTTTTGATTCAAGTGATGTCAAACAAACAACAGCACCTAATACGTTACATCATTACCTCCCGTTCCACAAACTTACGATCCCCCGCAGTGAAACCATCCGATTCCGATCTCATCCACCCGTGACGTATCATTTACTAAGCCCTTTTATAATCCTATCTACTTCCTGTGCTAATCCAAATCCTCCTAATATATTTATAAGTATATTCCTCAGGACTAAATCTCTGTCTGGGATATATAAGCACTGAGATACCTCTACGACGATGTGTATATGTGGCTTGTCGGCTCGCAAGCTGTCAACGGTTCAAATTCTGCGGTATTACGAACACGGACAAATACAATATATTAATGAAGCTGAGCGCTGATGCTTTGGTTTCTGCTTGGTTTGCGAGATTGTCGATGTTTGGGGACGATTATACTAGTACAATCTCCAACCGCGAAGAATTCCCGAAAGGGTCGGGGGAGTTATGGTACACCTCGGCTCCAGTATGATAGATTGCTATAGAACTGGAAGTAAGAGCAATGTATCCGAGGTCGCAACACGCAGTTCTGCTCCAGACCACTGAGAAGCGTGTTCAAGCTGACCCAGCGGTTCACCACTAACCACCTCGTCATTGTCAACTCCCGCATTTCCGTTCAAGTTTACTGGGATTGGGCTTAGACAATGCGAACTTTATGATCGAGAGCTGCGGGACTGGTCTGGTCATTGTTGGCGATCACAGCGGTATAAGTTCACCCTAAGCCTACACCCCTGAGCCCTGGGCCCCTAAACTCTGCTCCTCCTCATCCACCATCTAACACCGGTACCAAACTCTGCCTTCCTCCCAACTGCGCCCGCACGACGATTTCCATCTTGACGGTGGCAAACAAGGCGCTGCAAGTAGACGGTGGCTGCAATAAGGGACTGTTGATGTAGCCCACGTACTGTGCTGTATCGCATTGATTTTGGTTCTATATGCCTAATAAATATCCAACAAACGCCAAGTCTAGTCCTTTTGTTCCGCCCACGCTCTAAACCCATGACAAGATACCATTCGATACGACTCGTAGGTCAAAGGGCCCGGCCCTTTTTAACCATATCAGCCTCGTCGTCGTCCCGAGAAGATGCCTCGTCAAATTCAACGGTTGTCTGGTATGTCCTCTGCACATAGATGCCCCCGTCCTTCTGGTTGCTCCTGTGCATCTCATCCAGAGGTATCGACTCTGCCACCATGACCGTCCTGGAGACCGAACTGGGCCCGTACCCACTGCCGGCGCCGGCGCCCTGGTTTGCCCCACCCACCCCGTAGTGAGACTTGCTTTTCGAGCTGTACTTTTTGACACTGCGCGAGAGAAGGGCCTTGAGCGGAGGCAGAGACCCGACAATCACGGCCGTGGAAGTCTCGACTGCGCCCCAGATGGCAAGCCCGACGAGATCGACCGACTCTCCAGCGATGACCTGGGTCATGCGCACACTGGCCACGGTGATGATGATGGCGCCGAGGCTGAAAGCGATGCCCAGGCCGATTTTGCGGCGGATGTCGAGTTGTAGAGATGGGAGGATGGCGATGGGCAGGGCCATAATCATGACGTCGCTGGAGATATCGACCGAGGTGGAGTAGAGGACGTTGAACTTTTGCATCCACACCTCGTGTGGCGTGTCACATTTCCCTAGAAGGACCTGTTAGTTGGGTATGCCCAAGGTGTAATATTGGGATTAGCTACTATAGCGCAGATAGTATGGGGACATACCAGCTACAAAGTAATCCGACGGAGGGCTGCAAGTCAAGGAACTAGCGAGCCAACAGCCAATGTAGGCCATGAACGTAAAGGCGGCGACGCAGTACCACAACCGGCGAAGGATCGGGAAGGGCTTGACGAGGCGGAAGAAGACGGCCATAAAGCTCGCCTTGACGGACCACAGAGTGGTCCAGAACAGCTTGATGATGGGGAATTGCCAGCGTGTGAGCTGTTCCAAATTCCCGGTGGTAGACAGGTCTGGTGCAACGCGGCCTGCTGAGAGGTATGTGATGTACCACAAGGCATGCATCTGCTCCGTCTGCAGAATGGCCATGGTAAGGCTGCAGAGCCATGCCCACATGATCCAGTAGTCATCGAAGAGAAAGGAGCGGTTTTGGCGGAAGCGGAAGGTCAGGCGCAAACCCACAAAGAGGGTGGCCGTTGAGAAGCAGATCCAGACGATGGCGAGAAGGCCGGTCTCGCTAATCGTCCGAGCAGCACCAGCAAGCAGCGCATTCGGGTCGCCAGCAAAGGCTGCCGTTTCTGACATGGTGCGTGTGCCAGAAATTCAGCAACAGGAAAAAAGAATCGAACAAACGGGGAACCCGCGAGCTAGTTCATAATACCCGAGTGGTTGGTTCCCCGTGTCCTTACATACTCTCCCGCGAGTCCCGTCTGACTTTAACCCAACTTTGGGAGACGAAATGCAACTGGAAGCACATGCATGCATGGGTGAAAGAATCCTCCTGTCCTGCGTTCGCGGCATCTTCCGGGCGAAGTGGCCAGTCTCTCCCCTCGATTCAAGTTCCGTTTCCAAAGCTGTGGCGGCCAGAGACGACCCAGAGAAGGCCCGTGGAAGTGGAAGAAAGGCATGTCTCACTTCACCCAAGCCTTCATGCGGGGCCAAGGGAAAAAACTGGTGGCGTTCCGAACCTTGGCGGCGACACGGCGACTTCACATGGTCTGCCGTGTCTGGATATGAACCGAATGCAACCATGAATCCCACGCAGGAGCACCAAGCGACGGAACAATCTGTCTCGCTTCCGGAGAGCCCCCGACAGGAACAAGTCGGGGCGTTTGGGTGGAAATGATGCATTGACTGTGCCGCAGAAAGCGACCTCGCGAAGGACGACGCCCGCATCTGGTTCGGTGTGGCTTGCAACTTTCTTTGCAGGCTTGCATGTAGCCTGGCAGTGTCTTTTTTCCAGAAACTCTCGAGAACGTTCGTTACATGGAAGTTAATGCTGACAGGAGTGATGTCTTGCAGCTGAGTTGTTGGGAGACTTCAAGAAGTTCTTTCAGGACTGTTGATCGCTCCGATCAAGGACTCGATTCCGGATGAAGTCGACTCCTTCCATCTCTCTAGATTGGGTCTCTGTTACATTTTGCCAAGTGAAGACAGAAGGGCTCTACCTAATTTAGTGAGAGGCAGGCCCGAGGCACCCCCGAGGCACCGACCAAACTACCCGGCTTGGCAGGTGCATTGATGCAGCCTCGACGAGTAAAAACCCACCGGATGCCAAACGTGCAGCTTTAGACTCTGTTCCTGCATACGTCCCGAAATCACCATGTTCGAAGGAGTTTCCTGCGCGGGATTACTGGGGTTGATTTCCTCCCCAAAATCCCATAATCCCGGCTCCCCTCGGTCAACCCGGCCCCAAACCCCCGGGCCCCGGTCCCGGTCGGTCGCGCGCACGCACACAAACCGATCATTCCAGCAAATCTTGGCCACCTCGATCAAGATCACCGTCTAGGTAGCTAGAGGCCCGGGCCGGATCGCTGGGGCCCGGGGATGTTGGGGCCCTCGGGGGAGTTCTTGCCATCTCGCTCTCGCATCTCAAAGTCCCACTTGAGCCCGACTTGACCTAGTTTGCGATTGGTTGGCAGACCCCAGCTCACAACAACAAACCCCGTCTTATTGTCTTGCAAGCTCCGGGGGCCAAGGGCCCGGGGCCCCTTCCCGAGGCCATTAATTAGATGTACGTTCAGTTAGCGCCAACGTACATATCAGGAAACCCACCACTTGCGGTTCCAACGGAAGCGACCTGGGCGACCAACAAAGCTGCATTATCCTTCCCATCATCAGGCATCCTGCTCCTTTGTATCCGAGTACGAAACTGATCCGTCCTTGCCCCTGAACTAGTTCCTCCCACGTGCCATTGATTCCAAGATCGGGTTGCATCAATCAAATGAAATAAAAACATGTCCAGTCTTTAATCCTCCGACCGCATCCTCCGTTGCCCGTGCCGCGCCCTCCCTCCTGCCCAAGCTGTCCAATCCAAGGCAACGCGGGAACCTTGAAAGCGGTCAAGATGCGTCTCCAGGCGGCACTGTCACTCTTTTTCACTCTTGGTCTTGCTACGGGGCTTCAGCAGAACACTCCCCCGAGTCATCCCAAGTGCAAATGTGTAAGTCGTTCGTTCCGTACCCCCAGTCCAAGACTGTACGCCACAGGCCCACAAACTAACCTCGTCTCCGAATTAGGTCCCTGGCGATGATTGCTGGCCGAGCCGCTGCGGCTGGCAAACTTTCCGCAGGGAGCTTGGCCGTGGCAAGCTCATCAAGACCTCCCCAGTTGCCGAGTCGTGCTACGACGGCCCCCACAAGGACCTGGACGAGTGCGCCTACGTGACGCGGATGTGGTCGGACCAGGACTTCCAAACCAGCCAGCCGATCGGCAGACCCTATCCTTACAACATCACCTGCGCTCCTGTGGACTACGCCGCCGGAGCGGCTCCCACGTCGTGCATCCTTGGCCCTCTCCCCCAGTACGCCGTCAATGCCACCACAAGGAAGGACATCAGCCTCACGCTCGACTTCGCCAAGCAAAACAACATTCGTCTCGTCGTCGCGAGCACCGGACACGACCTCCTCGGCCGCTCTGACGGCTACGGCAGTCTCGAAATCTGGCTGCGTCACTACCGCAACGGCATCAACTTCCAAAAGAAGTTCACGTCGGCCAAATCGTGCACCAAGTCTGGCTGGAAAGGCAGCGCCATCCACATCGATGGCGCATGGCAGTGGCGTGACGTGTACAAGGTTGCCGAGGCAAACAATGTCATCGCCGTCGGCGGCGGTGCTGTCTCTCCCGGTGCTATCGGCGGGTGGCCGTCCGGCGGCGGCCACGGCCCTGCCACGCGGAACTACGGGCTGGGCGCCGACCAGATTCTCGAGGCCGAGGTGATGCTTGCCAATGGAGAGGTCGTCACTGCCAACCACTGCGAGAACACCGACCTCTTCCGCGCCATCCGTGGCGGCGGCCCCGGCTACGGCATCGTCTTGAGCGAGCACGTCAAGGCCCACCCCAATGTCAAGGTTGTTACGGTTCACCGACTCGCTATCGCCCCGCTTCAGCAAACCCCCGAGAATAAGGACTTGCTTGACGCCGTCGCCGTCCTGCTCCAGCATTTCCCCAAGCTCAACGATAAGGGATATGCCGGTTACGGCTATTGGTTCCGCAACTTTCCCCAGCCCTTTGTTGGCGAGGCTCATTCTGGTTATACCCACGGCTTCTGGACCCTCGGCAAGGGGCAAGCCGAGGCTAAAAAGGCCATGGCCGATACGCTCAAGGCGCTCGAAAAGTTCCAGGACAAGCTGTTCATCCACTCCACGTTTGCCGAGTATCCGGACTACTGGTCATTCTACCACGCCGAGTCCGGCCTCTACGACCCGACGGGCGACACGTCGATTCTGACGTCTCGCATGATTGACACCAAGGCCGTGTCTGATTACAAGAAAGTCCGCGATACTGTCGAGATTATCAGCGGCAAGCCCGAGGAGTTCGTGTCCAACGTCGTCCTCCTCGTTTCGGGCGGCCAAGTCTTCAAAGACGCCAAGGACAAGTCCTCGGGCCTCCACCCTGCCTGGCGGACTTCGCCCTTTGTCCTCATCACCGGCCAGGGCATCCCCAAGGTGGCGAGCCGTGAGATGCGGGAGTACGCCGCCAACGAGATCACCAACGTCAAGGGAGCCGCCCTCAAGAAGCTTGCCCCCAACACAGGAGGCTACATGAACGAGGGTGACCGCCACGATCCCGACTATATTCGCACCTTTTACGGCTCCAACTACGAGAGCCACCTCGCCGCCAAGAAGAAGTACGACCCGGAATCGGTCTTTTATTGCCCTAGCTGTGTCGGCGCCGAGGCGTTTGTCGAGAAGCCCGACGGGCCCCTGTGCCGCAACTGAAGTCCTGTGCATCTCGGCCGAAACCAGCCTCCCTTTGAGTCTACGGGGGCTACAAGCCCAGTCCCTTCCATAGATTAATATATTCTAGCTTAGGTAGTTTATCTGCATGTAATCTCTAATACATTGAAGCACTGTGGAGAAATATGGATCACTACTATTGACTGTAACTGAAAGGTGAAGTGACTTGTGACTGTGCAAACTTTACAAATTACAACCTTGCAGACCGAGACAGCGACCCGATTGAAAGACGAGATGCCCCGTTTACACGTATTACGATGCCGCTGGGGCCTCCTCCGTCTTCTCCTTGACGTTGCTACGAATTAGCTTGCTGGTGGCGACAATGTTGGTGGCCAGGGTCGAAATGGACGAAGGGCTGATTTCGACGACAACGAGCGAATTGACTAATCCTTAGCCTACTTCTAATTGAAATATTCATCGCAATGAGACAGCCCGGTGAGATGCAGAGAGTTTAGAATTCAAACGATTACTCACCTCCATAGGTCTCAAGATCCGAGTCAGGTCTGGAGCGGCTCCCCGACAGCAAGTTGAGAATCTCATGTTTTGTTCCTTTTTGAACTAATCTATCCCAACCATGACGGCAATCAGCTTCTTTCAAGATGCCAATCTGTAATTACATGGCACAATCCGAGGGGAATCTCATGAGCTTCTGTCCTGCTTCCATGTTAGCAGCAGTCCGTGCATAGGCGGCCTTGCGCGATATTAGCTACGGGTGAGTGCCCACTGAGTCAGTGCTCATACATTATCTAATGGTCATGGGATGGGGTTTGGGGAGCGAATTCCGAATCCAAGACTTGCCGAAATCTTGGTTCCCTCGTCAGGGGCGGCGTCGCCTCGGTTACCGGAGGACTGCCTAATGAGGGCTCTTTCGGCTCGGTTGTGCCGTCCACTTTGCTCATGTTGCTGATGTCTTGCTGAGACACCAAGCTAGTTGGAAGTGTAGTCGAGCACGATGCGTGTGCTTCTGAGTTGGGGGGGGTGGTGGTCAACACGACTCAACACGACTGGTTATATTGGTGAGCTGACAAGGAGGCCAGGCCGCGTGTTCGTAGAGTCGCAATCACGAAGTACCAACCACCAACAAGGACACCGATGCCCATAGGCGGGGATGCAGGATGCCAAATCTGGCAGGCGAATACATGTATTGTATTCGTATACATTCCAACTACACACCAACTGTCACATGCACCCTCTTGGCGCTTGTGCCATTGGTGCGTGTGAGTGAGAATCGGCTAAGTCTTGGACTCTTGGCTGATTGTTGGTTCGGAGCGATGTATGTATAGAATATGGGTGGTTGCTTTGATTCCTCTCCTTGTATGCCACACTCCTCCCACAAGACGTCCTGTCGTGCCATAACACCCATTCCCGTTTTCTTGTCATTTATCAACGACTGGCCCCTGAGGACTCGGGAGCACACCGCCGCAAACGTCACTCACCAACATGACGTCGACTTACGTCCCGCAGGGGACAACCACGAGGCTAACACCCGCGGACGAGGCAGCGTCGTCCGCGTCTTCCAGCGAGAACATGAAGCAACAGGCCTTCCACGAGTGGCCTAATGAGGCCGGTGTAAGCAATCTTCCTTCGTGGTTGGTGCCATCCCGGCTGACTCGTCGTCCAGTTTGACGGTCTGACCGAGCACCGCGGTCCCATTGAACTCAAAGTAAAGGGCAACATCCCGTCCTGGGCAGCCGGTTCGCTTTACCGAACCGGCCCCGGCCAGTGCAAGGTCCAAGATACCAAGTCGGGCACCTTTCACATCTCGCACTGGTAGGTCAAATTCAGACTCTTTTTTAGGGGTTAGACTGATGCCGTTGGTTAGGTTCGACGGGCTCGCCCACACCCACAGGTTCGATATTGTGAGCGACGGCACGACAGTGCGGGTGTATTACTCCTCTCGCCGCCAGTCGGACAAAGTCGCGGCCGACATCAAGTCCGCGGGCACGTTGCGGTCCATGTCCTTCGGACAGAAGCTGGATCCTTGCGTCGGCCTTTTCGGCAAGTTTATGAGCGTCTTCAACAAGCGGCCGTCCCTTATCAACGTCGGCGTCACCGTGGGCGTCAACGTACCCTCGTTCAAGACTCCGGCCAAGGCTGCCGTCGACGCCCAGGGCCACCGCGCTACCAACATCGTCATCGGAACAGATGCCGCCGTCATGTGCGAGATGGACCCCACGACCCTGGAGCCCATCAGCTTCCCGAAGCATTCCAGGTTCCACCCGGACCTCAAGGGGCCCCTCGGCGGTGCCCACGGGAAGTTCGACCCGGACACGGGCGACTACATCAACTACAACCTCGAGCTCAAAAAGCAACCCGTGTACCGCGTCTTCCGGGTCAGCGCCGCCACCGGCAAAACCGACATCCTGGCCGCCATTCCGTACAAGGCGGCCTTCGTCCACAGCTTTTTCATGACGCGTAACTACGTCGTCCTCTGCGTGCCCGTGGCTCACTACGAGTGGAACGGCCTGAGGATTCCATGGGAAGGTAATATGCACGACTCGTTCAAGCCCTTCGACCCGTCCGAGACGTGCCGGTGGTTTGTCGTCGACCGGCGCCACGGCAAAGGCGTGGTGGCCGAGTTCGCGTCGCCCGCCCGCTTCTTTTTCCACACCGTCAACGCCTTCGAGGACGACGACAACGACGGCGACCTCTTTTGCGAGGTGATCGACTACCCGAACCGGTACATCATCGACGCCTACTACTACGACGTCATCCTCAACCGCAACAACAAGGCCGCCGCGTTCTGGACCGACGGCCAGCTGGCCCAGAAGTCGTTCCCGCGCCTCACGAGATACCGCCTGCGCAAGAAGGACTTCTTCGCCGTCACCGGTAAATATACCACGCCGGCCCCGGTCGAATCCGTCATGGAGATCCCGGCGCCACACGCCGGCGACATGCCCGTCATCAACCCCCAATACCGGTGCCGCAAGCACCGTTACGGCTACCACCTCGTCTCCCGCGCCCTCAGCACCCTCTTCGACGCCATCGTCAAGGTCGACACCGAGACCCGCGAGCTCCTCCAATGGGAGGGCCCGCCCGGCCACACCCCCGGGGAGGCCATCTTCATCCCGCGGCGGGGGGAGGGGGAGGAAGGGGAGGAAGGGGAGGAAGGGGAGGAAGCCCAGGTGCTGGACGAGGACGATGGCGTCCTGCTCAGCGTCGTCCTCGACGGCGCCAACAGGACCAGCTACCTGCTGTGCTTGGATGCCAGGACCATGACCGAGCTGGGGAGCGCCGAGTGCGAGTTTGCCGTGGCTATTGGGCTTCATGGCCGCCACGTTCCGGCTTCGTGAAATAGGGAAAAGGAGACAGCCGATCGCGGGCCGTTTATCACGTCTAGTTTTTTCTTGTGCTTTCCGCCCCTTGTTTGTGGCCTTGGAGTACCTATGTGAGGCCGTATTGTCAAACCGACACGAATGCCCACATTAGTCTTCGAATCTTCTAACTGGTTCGCCAGGCTCTTCTTGCTTTAGAACCGGTTTCCTCTCCTTTTTCGAGCTTCGGCATTCCTACTTGAAAGGCAGCTTCAAGTCCTTTCCCTTCTAAAATTGGAATAGGTGATGCCGGATCTATCCTTCTTCTCCTACTCCTACGTGTACAGTTTTATCCGTATCACTAAATACTTTCTCGATTTCTTTTTGTACAAGGGGTACTTGCCTCACAGGCTCACCATCACCGTCACGACCCACCAGTCAGACTACTCAAAACACCCACGATATGGGCGACACCACGATCGAGTCGGGCGGAAAATTCAGTCTGGCTAGTTCGTTGGTTGAGCTCCCAGGCGACGAGGCGTTTAGACAGAATACGTGTGGAGTAATCAACGTTAAGTTGGTGAGAATCTCAATCGAACGGAAATTGAAGGTGCTCTGGGCTCTGACTCCGCTCTCAGACGTCAACGGGGGCTTGTCACGCCCGTCAAGTGAGGCGGCGCAAAATGGCCTGTGCTTTTGAGAGCGACCCACATTCCCCACCACTTAGGCTGGAACTAACGAGGATGATCAATGAATGGATCCAAACTCCGACGAGGCTGGTTTCATCGAGACCCAGTTGTGTGTGCACAAGAATATTGGGAGTTTGGATGTAATGCGACTAATCTCAATCGCATACAATCGCATTTGACATGGTGTAGTGATCCACGGAATCAAGCAATCAGTTGTGAGATAAGTAAGGTAAAGGTGCGGAGCGGAGGACCACTCCCACCCCCCCCACATGCTACCTCACTACCGGCGACCTTGACGGCCAGGCGCCAGGACCCACCAGATCCCTTCCCATCCCACGTCGCTCCCTATCTGCTGGTGCGTCCTGCAACTGCAATGCGATGCGAGCAGTCTCCGCGAGTCTGTGCCTAATCCCCACTGCCATGAATCGGATGATGCCACTGTGAGCTGCATTTGCAGTCATGCCAGCCACGCACCCACGCACCCACGCACCCACGCACCCACCAACCGGCTGTCGCCGCAGGTGTGGGCGCCCAAGGCACAAAGCCGCGGGGCGGGTGCCATGTGGTTGGCGACTCTGCCCGACTGCATTGGTTGGCTCCAACGGCTGGGTGCCTTGTGGCTCCCTCACCACCCCAGTCCGTCTTAGTCACTCGATAACTCCTTGCCGGCCGGCGGCCGGGGGTGGCTGCCTTCCATCCTCTCCATACCCACCTGCCTCGTTGTCAGTCAACCCGGACCTTCCCATCCTTTCCTCTTGTCCACGCCTCTTCCCCAGACTGTCGCTGCCCGCGGCCGAACTTGAAGTTTTCTGAACCCCTCGCCTCCTGCTCCGTCTGGTTTGTCTCTTGCATTCGCAATCCTGCCGACTTGAATTCATGGTCTCTTGACTCCTCCTCCCCTGCAGCTCTGCACGTCCCCCTCGGCAAGCAGTAGCAGCAGTTCTGACGCACACCCTCCACCGCCACTCGCCATCGTGAAGCCTTTCAACTGCCCGCACACCCACCACCGATAGTCATCACCAAACACCAAATGGAGACCATTTCCACGTCCATCACTATCCCCGAGCAGCGTCATCGGCCGCCAGTCGCCGATGCTGGGTCCTCGCCATCGTCGTACTCCAGCTCTCCGAGCTCGCCCGAGTCGTCACCAAAGACGCCGTCCCGGGCGGCGCAGAAGCAGAGGCTCCTGCACGCTAGACGGCCGAGTCTACTGAGTTAGTTTGCATCCTACCGGACGGCCCGTTCGTGCACCCCAGCTTACACCTGCTTGCCAGGCTCGGCATTCACTCAACAGGAATGTACAACCATCAAGATCGGTGACGATTCGGAGGGACCCATACGGCTGGTAAGCTTCTTCCTAGAAGCGACATGGCGCTGTGCTGCCTCGGCGAGCCGCACGCACAATCATGGCTCACATTTGTATCACTAGGTCACGTATCTCTCCTCGGCGCAGGGGTTTGTCTGGAACCCCGAGATCTTCGTCCCGTCGTTCTGCGACTACGACTATGTGCCACTCGAGCAGCGCCGCGATCCGGTGCACGAGATCTTTCTGAGCGACGAAGAGGCCAAGAAGATCCTGCCGCAATAAACGAGCGAAAAGAACGGCGCCGAAAAGAGATACATCGATACGGATGTAACCACGGCATCTGGCTGCGGGTTGCTCCTCTGTTGGCGAGGAGCACCGTCTTGTACGCTGCACATGTTGGCCTCAGGAGCTGGTTGCGATTCCATCCTGTCTCTCTGGGGGCCTAAGCAATCTCGCCCATTACCCGCTCTCGAGGGCAACAAACCTTTGGGGGGGGTTTGTCCAGGACAAGAATCTCAGCGGGGGTCCCCGCGGAGTCTCTCCGATGACAACGTCGGGTCGCCATCTCAAAAAATGGGGGTTCCACATCAAGGACCTATAGTCTGGAACACAGGAGTTTGAAACAATTTGTGACTAAGGGGAAACGGCTTGTCATTTATATCACAGGGGAGTTGTTGGATTTTTGGGCATTCTTATCTCGTTTTTTTATGCTGCAGCCTGCACTCTCTGGGGGTAGTATCGCTAGGAGGACCCCCCAGAGTGTGTAGCCTGCTGGCCGGTATTAGGAGTGGCGTCTTGGGCGATCATGTATGGTTTTGCGGGCACTTTGCGTCTCTAGTTAGCTTATTGACACCAAAAATCGTCTTTGACCACGGTTGGCATCCCCCGAGGCCTTGATTGTACAGATTACTTATTATAGCATCCAGTTCTCTGAGGGCGGACAGGTGCGAGTGTTAAGAGGCGTATTCGACGTGCTGCAACATCACCTCTTAGTACGTCACCACAAGCCTGCATTCCTCATGCAAAACGTCCCTGTGTTTCCGTCATCTAAGGCGGAACACGGTGTTTCCATCCTGTTCTCGGGCAAATGCGGCTTCGTCTGTGTAAGTCAGGCAGGCGGCCAAGCGAGACCGGCGGCCCCGCTGCCAGCCGAACCCCACCAGACCCGGCAGCCTGACCACCTCGGGCTAGCGCACCCCGATATGCCGATCGGCTGAGAGCGCAGTGGCAGCGCACAGACCTTGCAGTTGCATGACACCGCGTATTCTGTACTGTTATCGATAAGCCCAGCGCGACAATCGCGAATCGCGGCTTGTTTTTGTGAGCCTCGGAAAGAGCACGCCGTCGCAAAAGCTCCCGCCCAATCTGAAACAGCAACAACTGCCATGAAGTGACGGCCGACCTAAACAGAGCTCGAGGCCAGACTTGAAAGAAAACCGACGCCAACCACCCGCTACCACAACACCCCCCAACCCAGACAAACAAAACCACCGACCGACACACCCAGGGACCCAACATGGACCCCGCCGCCCACCGGCGCATCGAGCTCCAGGCGCCCGAAGACCTGACGTATCTAATCGACAACGTCCGCCGCGCCGCAGCCGACAGCATCAACGAGGCCTTCCCGCCCGTCGACAACCCGCTAGACGGGCAAGAAGACGAGCTGCGCAACCGCATCGAGCAGCTCGTCAACGACGTGCGTGTTTGCCCTTTCTTCCTTTCTTCCCTTCCTTCTTAACCACCCCCCCCCCTCACGCACTAACCATACGCTCCAGTACATCCTCAAAACCTTCACCCTCGCCTCCCCAAACCTAACAATCAACGGCCTCCCGCTCACCAACCCCTCCCACCTCATCACCCCCCCAACCAACAACCTATCCGACGGCCAACACCCCCAAGACCCCCAAATCCGCTACGAATACGAACCCTTCGACCCCCGCAAGCGCGACCGCATCGAGCAGCTCATCTCGCAAGAAGAAGACCTCCTCCGCACCATCGCGCAGCTGAAACGGCGCGCGCCCCAAGCGAGCGCGACACGCTGGGCCGACGCCACGAGCCGCGGCCTGGCCGCCGACGAAGACGCCCTCCGGGCGGCGCGCGACAAGGTTGCGGAGGAGGGCGCCGTGTCGGGTAAGAAGGCGCTTGAGGGCATGGGCGCGCTCGAGAGGCAGGATGGAGTGGAGGGGCAGTTTGCCGGGGCCGTGGAGGGGTTGGGGCGGTTGAAGCGGGATATGCCTGCTACTGTGGCCCGGATGGAGAGGGCGAGGGTTGCGGCTGGGTATGTGGGTGGTGGTGGAAAGTAGTTTTACTCAAAAAGGGGTGGTTTGAATTTGGTGGGGTTGGATTCAGGTGTTGGTTTGGGGATGGCGTTTTTTTTCTTTCGTTTGGCGTTTTCTTTTTGGGCTGGACGCCGCATGGATTACACCCGAGGTTGGTGGAAATGAATTGGGCAAGACAAACGAAGCATGCGAAGAAGAAAGAGTGTTGTTCTATTGTGTATCCATGCGAACGACATCATGACGAGAAGAACACAACGGAGTGTCTATGGGTACCCAGATTCTACACAAAAGCTCTGCAAGAGATATGCTTGTCCAGCGCCGCCACAGAACTAAACTGGTCAACTCGAATCTAGATTCAAGGATCCGCTCGCAGCCAACGCTCGACTCCAGCTTAAACCCCCAACCTGCGTCTTGGCTGCCAAGCCTTTCTTTAAGCGGCAGCCGGAGCAGCGGCGTCAGCCTTGGGTGCGTCAGCCGTCTCAACGGCGGGCGCAGCAACGGTAGTCTCGGTACCCTCCTTGACCTCCTTGATCTCCGCGGGCTCCGTTTGGATCGTGACGTCGGAGGCGGCAGAGGCGGCAGTGGCCTTCTTCGGCGTCTCCCACTTGGCAGGCTTCGCCCACTCGGCCTCGCGCCACGGGCCCATGTCACTGAGCTCACACCCGCCTTGGCACTCGCACTGGCCGCCAAAGCCCTTGGGCAGGTTCTCTGCGGGGACTTGCGCAAGTAGCTCCTTCTGGTAGCCGCTGCCGAGGACGTGGATCTTCTCCACCGTGACGGGATCCAGCCACGCCTTGACGACGCTCCAAACGGTGCTGAATCCCCAGGGCGCGTTGATCAGATACAGCCGGCCGAGGCGCTCCGGGTAGTAGTTCTGGCTCATGGTGCTGGCCTGCTTGACGTAGCCGTAAACCTGCGGCGCCTTAGTCAGGCCCACGCCCTTGAGGTCCATGATGGTGCAGCAAGTCTCGAGCAGTGTGCCGGACTTGCGGCTGCACGCGGGCAACCGCGGGTCCGCCACCCGCTCGTACTCGACCGCCAGGTTCGTCAGCATCCGCTCCGCCGTCGTGACTTTGTACATGGCCGTCAGATCAATACGGCCGAGCTGCTCGATGTAGAGAGGGCGGCCGTCCTATGTGACAAAAAGGTTAACTGTCTTCCTCTTAGATATTGGCAGAGTGCAATCAGCCGCACCTTGTCAGTCTTGTGGTAGTACTGGGGATAGTACTTGAAGACCTCCTCCTTCTCCGGGTACTCCCAAGTCGGCACTGTGTCATCGAGCTTGATTTCTTTCCGCCACTTCTCGGTGTCGATAAACCTAGACCGGGATCAGTACCCCGACGCCAATGTCATCTTCCTCCGAGTGTCTTACATCTTCTTGGAGAGGTCCACGTCGAACTTGCGGGCGCGCAGGAAGCGCAGCTGTGACGTCTGTCAGCGGCCGTTCCATCCCCAAGCCTCATAACTCTGGGGGTATTTGCCGTACCAGAGTGAGAGTGTCGAGACGCTCGGTGTAGCCCTCGGTTTCGAGCAGCAGCCGCAGCTGGTGCACCTGGGCCTGCTGCTGGGCCGTCAGGAAGCCGGGGTGCCCGTCCTGGGCGACAGGCGCCGTGGTCGGGAAATCGTAGTCATCGTACTTGGGGTCGAGCTCCAAGGGCGAGGGCGTGGGCGCAGTCTTAGCAGCCATCGTGTCTGATTTTAGTCGTCGGATCGACCTTGGGTGGGTGATGCGAAGTTGCGGTGTTGTCTGGATCTGGATTTCCCCGCTGTTTGGATGGCGCACTGCACAGGAAGTTGCCAAGAAAAGAGGGAAAAGAATGCTGTGTGGTTACAGGCAGGCGCGGAGCGTGGGGATGCGGAGCAAGAAAAAGGCTCGCGGTTCGTGGCAAGTGAAGGTGAAAAAGTAAGGAGGGAAGAGTGGGTTCGTGTTGGAGGCGTCAATATTGGTGTGTTGACACCCTAGTCCCTAAAATAGTCAGGGAGACGGGAGCCCCGCGCCGTTGAATTCTCGTCATTGGGCGCTGGGGACGGCGTCGCTGGGGCGTCGAATGGGCGGTCAACCACTCTCTCCCCACTTGTGCCCCGCACATGGCTAGGCCCCGTCAGGCTCCCCACCGTCTCTGGGTTGCCCCTTTGAAGAAACCCCTGAAAACACAAGGGGGGCCAAAGACCGCAAACAACATAAACAACCGTTGGTTCACCTCGTTCTCGGGCATTTTCTGGGATGAGTGACACCACAGTTGGTTGCAGCTGGAGGCACAGCCAAACTCGGGCCGCCTCTGCCACCCTCAGGACACTCACACTCACCCAACATCTGGAACACATCAACTGCAGCCGAGACCACTCATCATGTGCATTTTATATGGCGTAAGCCTCCTTCTGCCATCATGGCTGCAGACACGAAGGTGCTGCAGTTCCTCAACGGCCTGCCTTTTGCTTGCCTTTCATGTTCGTGAATCAATGCCACAAATTGAGCAGAGTAGGGCCTCCATCCTAGAATAAGTTGCCGGCACGGTCCTATCGAGAACTTGACGCTCTTGAACAGCAGACCCGAGCGAGGGTAGGGATGGGGGGCACGTCGATCACGGCTGAGTATCCAGGGTAAGCTGGAGGGCATCTGGTGTCCAGAACTGAGAGGCTCAGCTTCCGGAAGCGCCCTCAGCGCCCTTTCCTTTTTCCTTTTCCTCCTCCTCCTTCTCCTTGCGCTTGTGCACAACATCCCAGTTGTATACCCTAGCGACCGCCACCTCCATAGTCTGTCCGGAATTAGCAAAACCCCCTAGCCATGGCCGAGGACGCAATCCCTTACCGTGATCTGTTCCCGGAGAAAATCTAGGTCCTCTTCGCAATTTGACAAGCTCTGCTTCGCCGCCTGTTGCTTCGAGTCGAGGAGCGATTCAGCCTCGTCGATCGGATATGACAGCATGACGTTGGCCTTCCATGCGTTAGCCTCTAGAAGACGCGGGCAACCGTGCAAAGAATATATCCTACCCCGAGCCATAAGTAAACCTCGTCGGTAGGCGGTATCGCGGCCTTTGCGTAAAGGGTGTCGTTCAACTCAAAGGTGGTCTCAATCGGATCCGACTCGGACTGCCGTATTCGACTCCGTCAGCACCGTGTGCACCCAGGTGGGGTTGGTCTTTGGCCCTACCGTCCTCAGCTTCAAGAACCGCACCGTCTCCAGCGTCTTCCGGATATCGGGTAGCTTTTCCTTCAACCCAACGACCCTCCGCTGCAGGTTCTGCTCCATGAACTGGTATTTCCTAGGTGCCCCCAACCCCAAGGATCAGCCGGGGACCATCCGTCAATGTTGTAGGTCTGCTAGAACTAACGCAATCATCTCCTGGAACCGCCGCAATGTCGGCTCGACGTCGGCTCGTGTCGTGACATAGTCCTCGACTTTGTCGACGAACGGCGCATAGGGAATGCCGCGAGGATTGGACGGGGTCACATCCCTATAGTTGCTGATTAGCACGGCAGCCCATCTGAAGGAATGCAAAGAGGAGGAAAGTCGCTGCACCTCGCCGCTGCTTCCTTGTCTGTGCTTGCCATCGTAGACAACTTCCTCACATGTTTCGGTGGGGAGAATGGCACAGACAGCTATCAACCCGAGTCCAAGAAATGGCGTCGGATCTGGTTGTCCTTTGCGAGCGCTGGGCAAAAATTCATGGCGGGGTTGTGAGCTTCCCCATCTCGGTCACTCGGTGAGTGAGGTGAGAGGATTGTGGGGCAGCAGCAGGGGTTAATCTGGTTCGTGCTTTACATAGGAGCGGTGGCTCTCCACGCATCACGGCTCGGGCACGGATCCGGACATAGCCAAGCCGTGACTGCCCCACCTGGCCACCGCGGTGACAATGCCGTTGTAGGCAAGATACGGATATCATAAACTCTCCGCCTTATCTTACCCTGTATGCCGTCGGCGGAGATCATTCTTGTCTCCTGTGAAAGCTGACTCCTTCTAGCGATTCAAATGCTCCGGGAATTGAGGATAAGAACGAAAGACATACGAATAACTACCCAGTGACATCCCGTTTCAGCCCGCCGAGGCCTTGTCTCATCAGTTCTCAATGTCACAGCCTTGGACCTGGGACCTGAGTGGAGCCGAGGACAGGACGGACGACGGACGGGAACTTTGGGCGGTTCAGATGGAACGGGATGATTGGCCGCCCCAGGTTAACGATGGGTGCCACTGCAAGCGTCGTGTCTGCAAACCAAAAGCCACAAGGCCTTGCCGATCAATCATAACTCCAGTATTCCGTACTGAATACATGTGTATGTTGTACCCAATCGAGGCGCGAAACGGCCACTTGTCTTCGTAGAGATTGAAACCCATCTATTTTGTATTCTGAAGTGCCTTGGTTCAATGTTTGGAACATTGGAGTCAGCCTAACTGCAAGCAGACGCCGAGCGGGTGGCGATGATGCAGCCGAACCAGGTCGCCAACTAACCCCGGCCAGCTACGTAATCAAACGCAGGAACACCTCACACCTGACCTTCCCCGGCAACTCCGCATCCCGCTGAGCCGCTCCCCCAACCTCCCAGTCTCTCCTCGTCATCAACAACAACACAACCGCCATCCTTCCATCCATTCACCGGCGTCATCACCAGCGTCGTTGTTTATCGTCGTTATCATCGTTGCCGGCGAGGGATTTGTCCATCTTTGCCTCCCATTCCTTCTTTTTCCTGCCTTTCCCACCCATCGCCCCAAAGAGTCGCCCAGCATGAAGAGTGCTCTATTGACCGCAGCTGTGCTGCTCGGCTCTGCCCAGGGCGCAAGCCACAAGCTGAAGCTGCAGAAGGTCCCTCTCGCTGAACAGCTGGTATGTTGACCTGTTGGTTGCTGTCGATGCCAGGCCGATGCTAATAATGCTTGTCGCGTGCAGGAGTCGGTCCCCATCAACACCCAGCTCGAGCAGCTCGGCCAAAAGTACATGGGACTCCGGCCACGCCAATCCCACTCCAATGCTGTCTTCAACGGCATGGTCGCCGACGTCAAGGGCAACCACCCGGTCCCCATTTCCAACTTCATGAACGCCCAATGTATGTCTCATCAATCCCGCGCACCCCTCCGGTGCCTCCACGGACTGACGTGGGCCTAGATTTCTCCGACATCACCATCGGAAGCCCCCCGCAGACTTTCAAGGTGGTTCTGGATACCGGCAGTTCCAACCTGTGGGTTCCGTCGGTCGAGTGCGGCTCGATCGCGTGCTACCTGCACTCCAAATACGACTCGTCGGCCTCGTCCACCCACAAGAAGAACGGAACGTCTTTCGAGATCCGCTACGGGTCGGGCAGCCTGAGCGGCTTTGTCTCTCAGGACACAATGACCATCGGCGACCTCACGATCAAGGGCCAAGACTTCGCCGAGGCCACTAGCGAGCCCGGCCTTGCCTTCGCTTTCGGCCGCTTCGACGGCATCCTGGGTCTCGGCTACGACACCATCTCGGTCAACGGCATCGTCCCGCCCTTTTACAAGATGCTTGAGCAGAAGCTCATCGACGAGCCCGTCTTTGCCTTCTACCTGGCCGATACCAACGGCGAGTCCGAGGTTATCTTTGGCGGTGTCGACAAGGACAAGTACAAGGGCAAGATCACCACCATCCCGCTGAGGCGCAAGGCGTACTGGGAGGTGGACTTCGATGCCATCTCTTACGGCGGTGACACGGCCGAGCTCGAGAACACCGGCGTCATCCTGGATACCGGCACTTCCCTGATCGCCCTGCCCACCCAGCTTGCCGAGATGCTCAACGCCCAGATTGGCGCCAAGAAGAACTATGCCGGCCAATACCAGATCGACTGCGAGAAGCGTGACTCGCTCAAGGACGTCACCTTCAACCTGGCCGGCACCAACTTCACCCTCGGCCCCTACGACTACGTCCTCGAGGTCAGCGGCAGCTGCATCTCTACCTTTATGGGCATGGACTTCCCGGAGCCCACCGGGCCGCTTGCCATCCTCGGTGACGCGTTCCTTCGGAGGTATTACTCCATCTACGATCTCGGTGCCAACACCGTGGGCCTGGCGGAGGCGAAGTAATCGGTTTGAGCACAACGGAGTTGGGAATTGGGACTTGGCACTATGGTCTGTATCTTCTCGTTTGATTTCCTTGAGTTTTTGAGTATTGGTCTAGCAACATTAGGAGGAATGCAATATTGTATAACGGAAGCAGCTAGTGGATGTGTATGTGAGGTGGCGGAATAAGCTTAGCCCAGCGAATTAGGTCCGTGTGTGTCGAGACCCTCCACAACCGGTTGACTACTTCCAACATGATACACCAGACACAAGCCCCTTAACATAAGACGAATCGATCATTCACGTCAGTATGTTGGCCGTTCAGTGTGTATCCCATGTCAACGAAGTTGACTGGATGGAAAATCCTACAAGGCAAGGCAAATAATATGGCAGAAGGCGTTCTGAAAAAGTCCAATGCTTTGCTCTCCCTTTATTTCCTAGGCATCCTCATGCTACCTATACAGTACAACAACCATAGTACACACGAGCACCCTCCCCACGAGTAACCATTCCACCCCCCCCTTTCCACTGCAGCGCATGCTATGCGGCTCATTTCTTGAAAGTATGGGTGCGGCCCCCCTTCTCGTAATTCATCTTCCTCGCCCCCGCCGGCGCGTCGCCCGACTTTTTGGCATAGGGGTCAAACGCGGGTTTGTTGTGGCCGCCACGCTTCCCCTTGCCGCCGCCGCCATAGCCACCGCTGCCGCCATTCGCCGCCGCCCCCTTGTGCGCGTGCAGGACAGAGGACGCCTTGCTATAGTCGAACGGCTGCGCCTCCCTTTCTTCCTCTTCCTCTTCCTCCTCCTCCTCTTCCTGCTGTTGTTGTTCCTCGGTGGCTTGTTCAGACGAAGCCGTCTGCTCAGCCGCGGACGGGCTGCCGGCGGATGACGTCTGTTGCTGTTGCTGTTGTTGCCGTTGCTGCTGTAGCTCCTTCTTTGCGGCCCGTTTCGCGGCCTTCAGCGCCTCCTTGCTTTCGGTTTTCAGTTTCTTTGCCGCCTGCACATTCCCCTGTTTCATGAGTTCTTGCACCTCGAGCTGGGCCTTGTTGAACTCCTTTCGTGTGGCCCTATTGGCTCGCTTCCTTGCCTTTTTGAGGGCTTTGGCATCGTCGCCCTCGGCGTCAGGCGCCTCGGGTTGATGATCTGCTGCTAGGCTCTCGTCCATTTCGACATCAGAGACGGACTCGGGTTCGGACGTGGGTTCCATGTCCACGTCGCTAGCTTTGCGCTTCCGCCCGGCCTTGAGGGTAAATCCTTCGGCCTCGACGGCAGCGGCTGCTGCGTCGAAATCTTCCTTGGGCAAGGTTCTAGGCGGTGGCTCCCGAGTCTTCGGCAGCTCTTCCTTGACAGCGCCAAAGTCGAAAGTGTAAAGCGGAATCATCTCCTGGTAATTCAGCGGAGGCGCCTTCGACGACCCATCTAGCCTCGAGTTGAGCGCTATGTTCCCCCATAGCTGAGAGCGGTCACTCCTCAGTTCCTCGATACTAAGTGGTTCGAAATCATCCACCCCGCTGGCTTTCACTTGCTTGCCTCCGAGCGAGGGCTGCACTGTGCCGGCAGATGATTGTCTAAAGAACTCCATCATTGTGGGACCATTCGCGCCCCTTGCCCTGGCTTGCTGTATGACCTCAAACAGCCCATCAAGACGCAACTTGAGTCCCCGGGAGCTTGTTCCCAGCAGGCTCCACAGGGCCTTCATGTCGGCGGGCATGATGCGCGCTATGTCGCCGAGGATATGTTGTGTCATGATGTATGGGGGGCTCTCGTCGTCGCGGCGGGCAACATCATCCCGCCACTTGTGCACCGCCTTGTAGACAGCGAACTGTTCGCCGTTGTACAGCGACGGTGACTTGATCAACGTGTTGAACCACCCGCGATTCCCAACACCCGTTTCCGGGTCACAGAAGGGGTGTTCGTACCGCTGCAGAGACACTTCTTTGGATTTTTGGATCACACGGTCAATGGGCTTCCCGTCCATGTCGTTTTGGGCGGGAAACTCGGCGAGCTCATTCCGCAGCATGTCAAAGATGTAGAGGAGGTAATGAGTGTCGGACCTGGCATAATACAGCATCTCCTCGGGAAGAGGTCTGACGAGCTGGTCAGTTGAGAACTAGTGAGAGGGGTTTGGTCTTGAACTTACCGTATCCGCCAATCCGCGAGTTGATACTTTTTATCCGCATCAAAATCGACAAACTTCTTCAGCAGAAATGCCAAGCTTTTGCCGGCGTATCCAAGGGTGTCGCAGGCGTAGAAAGTATCGAATAGGCCCACGACGTACAACCCGAGGTCTCGTTGTAGCCAGATGATATCCATGAATGCGCCGTGGAGGACCTGAGCTCGTTAGAAACACCGCAGCCCCTCAGAGCGGGCTGGTTTGCTTACCTTGATAATTTTCGGGTCCGCAAACACTTCGTTGAGGACCTCAAGCTTGTGCCTCCAAGGGACAAGCGTGTCGACTATCCAATCCTTCTCCCTGGTGCTAATCTGCATCAACGATAGAAGACCTGTGTATGTCCTGAAATCATGGTGCTCCAGATCGATGGCTATCTCGGTTGCCTTCTTCAGTTCCTCCAACATCTCCAGGACGCCCTCGTAGCTGTCGACTCGGATCGCCTCCGTCTTCTCAATGGGGAGATACTTTATGGGTTCGCGCTGCTGGAAGGCTTGCTCGGGGTATTGCATGTTGGTGATTTCGTGCTCATACGGATGATTGTATCTGCAAGGATCAGTCAGTGCCACGTCCACGTTTCTTTCCAGGGCCATGAGAAGCAAGTGTGTTGTGCGTACTGGGTGTGACCCTCCTCGTTGGTGAAAGTCGCGAGACTCGTCTCCAGGGGAATCTGGGCATGTGGCTTGGTTGTCATCGGAGGCTTCCATGGTCCCGACTCGAAGTTGTCCGTCTTCTTCTCGAAGGCGTTCTGGGGTTTGAGAATGTTGGCCCGCTTCATAGACCAATCGAGTCTCTCAGTAGTCGGCTTTGGCCGTTTGAGCTCTCGGCCCTACGACACAGTCAGTACAGGACAAGGGATCGGGAATACAAATGGGCATACGGCGTCGGCGGTCGGCGCATCCTTCCTTTTGATCAGGCCAGTGTACTCGTCCAGGCAGGTGTCCGACTTCTCCAGGAGAGAGTCAATCACGTCCACGATACCGTCCCATTGAATTTCCACGTCGTCTACGTCGTCCAGCGAAGGCTCTCTCTGGGCAGTAAACTTGGCCGCCGATTTGAGGACGCCGCCTGCCAGCTTGAGCAGGCGATCCGTGTTTTGGTCGAGGCGAGTCGCAACCGAGGGATGGACCGTTCGCTGGAATTGGAGATCCTCATTCGCGAGCGTGTTAACTGACCGCGTTATGGTGACCAGTGCAGCCTGGACTGCGTCCCGAAGAGGCTTGAGCTCCTTCGAAGAATCCATGGTGATGGCGTTGCCGGGGTATCTTATCTTGCGCAGGCAACAGGCAAGGCGGGAGCGCATGTTTTGGTGTTGCCCATCCCGAGAATCAGCGATCTTGAACTTTTTGGGGGCCCGCTTTGTCTTGGCTTCATCCGATAAGACGACCCCAGAGCTTGTTCGAGATGATGGGCCAATCAATTTTCCTGTTTTGAGAGATAAGATAAGGATTCGCCGTGGCGGGCGAGGCGGGATGCAAGCTGCAACTCCCATCCCTTGCTCAACTTACACCTTTTCGGGTTTTCGACGGCCTCATCGACTGTTTCTCTCCTCTAGTGGATAGAAGTAATCTCCAAAACGAAATTCCCTACCAAAAATATTCATAACGCTATCACGCCAAGGGAGTAAAGATTGCGGCATTCCCTCTCGATTCGTGCGAATTCAACATCGAGTTCCACAATCGTCATCAGATAAACAGCACACGCATTACTGTCCGGAGTGATCCTATGGTATACAGCTAGCCAATTCAAATCATACGAAATGTCGCAATCACTCGCTCCAGAGTGCAACGAGGTCAAGGAGTGAGTGAATCAACCACCTCACCCAAAAGCCATGCAGCAGGACTGATGACAGCTCCTGGTGAAGGCGCTACGACACCTGCTTCTTAAAATGGTACAGCGAAAGTGAGTCCGACGGCTCTTCGTGTTTGTAGAGGTGGGAATGGCCCGGGATATGCTCACAACTCAAGCAGAATACCTTCGCGGGGTTGGCACTTCAGACAACAATGAATGCGCCGGGTTGTTTAAGGAGTACAGCTCTTGTTTGAAGGTAAGTCTTGATGGCCCTTCGACCTAGGCCGGGCACCTGGCATGTAGCATGGCTAATCATTGAGCTTCAATTTGTCAGGGGGCGCTCAAGGAGCGTGGGATAGACAAACTGCTTGATGAAGCCCGGGAAGACAACAGGGAAAACGATGCAACGCTAATGGGGAAAAAGAAGTGTGAGTGGCTCGAACCCGTCCGGTTGTTCTCAAAACCAGGTGACTAACAGTTCGTTTCTCGTATACCTTAGGATAATTCTTGGTTTCTGGCAAGCCATCCTCCAACTGTATAAACACCATCATTTTACTCTGTAGAGATCACCCTTCAGTCCATTCGATCAAGGGGACATGTACATGCGTGCAAGTCGCAATTGCTGAGATACATATAATTCAATCCGCTCCTAAGTTACCGAGCCTGGTGTGTATCACTACCTTACAACTTGCCTGATTTATTATGCCTCTGTGATGTAAAGAACGGACCGGCCAGTCAGACGCGATGATGGGGGGGACGTGGACGGAGACGAAGACCGACACGTACCTTACATTGCACGCCATTGGCTAGACCCGTTTCGATGTGGGGTTTTTGCTCCCCACCGCGGATTCCAAGTTCTGGAACTTCAGAAGCCGCTTCCCCTTAAACTCGAGACTGTGTGCATCCTCGACTTTAAGCTCCCACAATTTGCGCCGAGGCCGACCTCCCGACCTCCCGATCACGATTGCCCGCTAGAAAAGTGCGCCCAGCATCGCCGAATTGCCCGCCGCCTCCTCCCGGAATGCTCCGACCGTAGCACGCCGCGCGTTTCTATGCACCCCTTCTCGGTCTTAACTCTTGGCATTTTCGTAGCTGGCTACATCACCGCTCGATGGGACCTCGTCACCCGCCTCTATGAGCTTGCCATCTTTGCCTGGAATTACGGAGTGGTCGTAAGTACACCTCCTACCTCCCGCCGTCATCTCCGCCCCTCCCGACCGACCGAAAGCTGCCAGGTTCTGACCAAGCATTTGTCTTACATTCTGCAGACTCGCGCCGCCAAAGGCCTTGCCGTTCTCAGTCTCGTCTTCCTCCTAATTTTCATCCCTGTGGAACGTCTTGCGACTCGCGAAGGGAATCTGGTACGACTATGCCTCTCGCCCTTGCCCAGGTCTCGAATCCGTGCTGATCATCACCCTTCTCCAGCATCCACGGTCCACCGGATCCGGCATATCGGCAAGAGAACAATTGAGGCGCCGGGGTTCTTTCTAGCTGGTTGGCCGCACTTCTGCTGTCTGACATGCCAGAGCATGATGGCTTGATGCGTGTCTTTTGGCCGGCCGACTTGCCGCGGTCAGACCATAGAGGAGTGGTTGTTGGGTGGAGGAACTCGGCCCTGGACGTCTTCGTTCTGGCAATTTTGGAAGAGGTGGAGGTACGTGACAGTCAAAGCTGCGGCGTTTGTGGAAGTTGCTAACATTTCCCTAGCCACGGAATGTCGAGTTCGCCCTCAAGATAGGCACCCTCCTTCGCAATGCTCCGCACCCTGTTAGTCGCATCTACGAGCTGTGCGGCCAGTCGTCGATGCATATCCTTGGTCTCTCCAATACCCCCGAGTCCGTCGAAGTCGACCCATCGTGGATACGTGCCGCGGTAGGGCCAGGCCGCCGGGTTCCCGCCATCACATGTTCTCGGGCCTCGAGTATCCAGCTCATCCTCTTCGAAAGACCGCACCCTGAGAGGATGCAATACATTTCGTTAAACCCGATCGCGCTAGCTTTGGGCGACAAGCATGACAGCTTTCGGCAAGAAGTTCCTGACGGGAATCAGGATGGCGATGAGACGGAAGAGCGCAAGAAGAAGGCTCAGAAGAGGCTGTTGGTCGAGAAGCTAAAGCAACATTCCATCTTCAAGCGCGTCCCTTCGGCAAAGGAAAAGGCGCTCGCCAAAATTGCGAACCAGATCAACTGGGCGTGGGAGCTCGAGAAGCTGCTCCAAAAGAACGTCTCTCGGATCGGCACGCGCCCTAAGCGGAGCCTCAGCGTTTCCGAGAGAGTGGTCGAGTCGGCAACGACGGCGCGAGACATGATGCTGGTCTGGATGTGGGGTCTGTTTACAGCCTACGTCTGGCCTGTCATCAAGAGGCTCTTCGTGATGGGTCTGATGGGTCACCGGATCGCCGCCGAGGTGCTCCTGCGCGTCCTAGAGTGGCGGGCGCAACCAAGATATGCCGCCCTCAAGGACATCTCGGCCACTGCGCAACAAGTTGAGATTCGGCTGCAGCAGTTCTGCTACTGGCCGATGCAGTATGTCACGCTTCGGCTCAGGAAGAACGACTGGGAGAGCGTCACAACGAGCCACCCCGACTACATCCGCTTTTACAACAGCCTCTGGTTGGTAGCCAATGATGTTATCATCGGCATCGCGCTCGGGTCCTACATCATCGACAACTCCAGCCGGGTCGCCGAGGAGATCAGCCAGCTCCTCAGCCAGTACACTGTGGACGCGCTGCAGAGCAGCATCTCCTGGCTCATGGGCTGGCCTGCCGGGTTGAAGTTGAACAACGAGCTCGGGGCATTTCTTGGAGACCTGTTTTTGTGGGTCATTGACTATTGGTCAAGTACGTCTCCCAGTACCTCTCGGGCACGGGATATCCGCTGACATTCGAGCAGGCTGCATCGGGGCACTCCGTCCGGTGCTACCCCACATCATCTGGTTTATAGGGTTCTCGAGCTTTGCCGGGGCAAGCATGCCGATAGCCCTCTTTTCAGACCTTCTCTCGATCCTCACGGTGCACATCTACTCCTTCTACCTCGCCTCGGCCCGGATCTACCACTGGCAGCTGAACATCTTGCTCTCGCTGTTCCACCTATTCAGGGGCAAGAAGCACAATGTGCTCCGGAACCGTATCGACTCCTGCGACTATGATCTCGACCAGCTGCTGGTTGGAACCATCCTCTTCACGCTTCTCTTCTTTCTCCTCCCGACTGTGGTGGTCTTTTACCTTAATTTTGCCATTGCACGCATGGCTATTATTTCGCTCAAGGCCGTCTTCGACACCATGTTGTCTTGCTTGAATCATTTTCCACTTTTCGCGCTCATGCTCCGGTTCAAGGACCCTGGGAGGCTCCCGGGTATGTGATTGTTCGGAGCGACTGTTGCTGATTGATTGCTGGCTGACCTGTTGATAGGCGGTATTCGTTTTGAACTTCGAGATACCCAAGACTTTAGACACGCCATTAATGACACCTCCAAAGAACTCCCTTCAACTTCTGTAATACACTTAAAGGTGAGCTACCGAAGATGTCCATCGCGAGGAGCACAGACTAACAGCCTCAGTCGGTTCCCCTGAACTTTAAAGCCATGTTCCACCAATACTTCCAGATGGGACACCGGATTCGCAAGCACTACCTTTCGCCGCGCGTCGTGCTCTGTCTCCTGACTGGCAAGTTTGTCCCGCCACTGAACCGGAAGAACCTGTACAGCCTCCAGTACAGCATGCTCCCGGCACGGAGGGCCGGGGTCATGGAAATGTGGACGGCGGTGAACTCGCTGCCGGCACAGAAAAAAAGGATGGCGCCGGTGCAGGTGCCGGTCCTGGCAAACGGGAAGACGTTCCCGAGTAATTATAGCGGCGGAAGGTCACGGGCCTATGGGTAGGCGCTGTCCATAGGGAGTGAATAGATGGGTTGGTGCACTACCGTGTGATGAAGGCCGTGGGGGGTGGTGAGAGTTGTGCAACAAGGACCACGATGGCTCCGCAGGACCCCTTCGCAGCGAGCAACCGTGGAAGAAGGGGCTGATGGTAACATGGTTCCATGTCGTC
The DNA here is from genome assembly GCA_033296705.1 of Chaetomidium leptoderma. Classification (NCBI taxonomy): domain Eukaryota; kingdom Fungi; phylum Ascomycota; class Sordariomycetes; order Sordariales; family Chaetomiaceae; genus Chaetomidium; species Chaetomidium leptoderma. The sequence continues at coordinate 16,511 of MU856913.1, read as the reverse complement.
AAGGGGCAGGGTTAAGGGCCTCCACATGCATACGTGGGGGTGTCCGACCAAGTTAGCGGGTGCCGGGCTCTTGGCTTCCTGCCTACCCTGGGCCCCCTGGTTACCTTGACCGTTGTTTGTGTAATCTGTATTCCACGGGTTGAGATATATTGAAGTAGCGGTGACGGGTGAAACCCTCGGGGTCAAGAAGAAGGGATGTCGGATGCAACAGTTGTTGACCAGGGACGGTTACTTGTGAAAATCCACTCAATTCAGTCTTCACAAATCACAAGTTCCACAACCGTGACCGCCAGGAACCAAGACCCAGATCTCAGCCCCATTCGTCCCAAGTGCCTGGTCTCACAACGAGTCCACTCAGTGCCTGGACCATGGCAATCTGGACCCCGCGATCTCATCCACCGGCCCCACCATCGCTTCCCCTTTTGCACATCGAGCTGCATGCACAACCGACGACACATGGCAGGCACTCACTAGTGCCCAAGTTGCATACCTTAGCGGCCTGGAGTTTGTTGAGGGCCAGCGATACCCTGATACCCTGTGCCGGTGCTGATTTGGCCGTGTTTGAATGTCGTCACAACTCACAGCCCTTCGTCCCATCTTCTCTTTTGATCCCACGAGATCCTGAAACCAACACTGGGCAACCTACTGTGTGCCAGGCTAATAAATAATATAAGTATTTCTCCCAGCAGGCAGCATACCTAGGTATTGTTGGCCACATGTGAGAGAGCTCCCTTCAACTCATTTTTCTCTTTCTACCCGTTTGGGCGAGACAACAACTGACACTCTTCCGATCCCCAGAAGAGTGCTAAACAATACTCATCGTTCAACATCCTCGGGCATCTCGAGCATCTCGAGCGCCAAACTTCACCTCGATAATTCATCTTCCATCAATTGATCAAACAAAACGGGCACCATGGATTCCAAGGAAAAGTTCTATCGCCAGTTCCAGAACTCGGTCGCGAGTATGTCCCTAACTCACTGCCAACCCGATTGGCGCGCTGTACTAACAAACAACCCAAGACCTCCAAGAGCAAATCAACCAGCTCTCCAGCTTCGCGGCTGTGGGCGGCGAGCGCCAGGATGCAGTTGAGCACACCCTGAGCGGCATCTCGCGCCTCTCCAAGCAGGTCGCTGATGCCGCCGAATACGTGCCCGCCTATGACCAGCGCACCTATTCCGACGTAGTCAAGGGGCTCAGGGACCAAGTTAACGAGGCGGTGGCCAAGTTCACACCCAAAAGCCGCTTCCAGTTCAAGCAGCGGATCACGAGCGGCTTTGCCGTGGCCAAGCCCGACACCCGGCGCCTGAACCCGACGACGACTAACACCGATACCAAGCCGTCCGAGGAGAAGGACATGGTCACCTCCCTCCCGACGTTCAACAACGACACCACATCCACCCCGACCAGTGCCAGCATCAGCACCAGCAAGGACTACAACGCCCAAATCGCCCGCCCCACAAGCCGTGACGGCGGCCCGGGCATGGGCATCCGCTCGCCTTCCTTCTCTACCGCCCGCGACATCACCCTCTCGGACCACAGCCGCGTGCACATCACGCTGCCAGCGTCAGCGTCGCGCGCTACGTCCGCCGGCACATTGACCAACCTGGACCGGTGCGTGGTCGACATGTCGGTGCCCACCGCTGGCGGCGGCGGCGGCGGCGACGCCAACGACAGTAGCAGCGGTGGTGGTGGTGGCACCCCCTTCGCCAGCCTGACTCTTAGGGAGATCGCGGGCAGCGTCGTGGTGGCGGGCCACGTCGACGGGCCGGTGCACGTCACGGGCGTGCGCAACAGCGCCGTCATGGTGGTGGCGCGCCAGGTGCGCATCCACGACTGCGAGAATGTCGTCTTTTACCTGCATTGTGTGAGCCGGCCCATCATTGAGAACTGCAAGGGCGTGCGGTTCGCGAAAGCCCCCGAGACTTACGTGAGTTTTATTTTTCTTCTTCTTCTTTCCCTTTTTGAGGCTGGAAAGGAGGAGTGGTTGTTGTTATTACCGCATGTATGGCAAGGTGTGTGTGTGCTGACAGATGGTGTGTGTTTGCGCAGTTGACAGACAAGGAGAGAGGCGAGACCAACATGTTTGATCAGGTCGACGACTTCAAGTGGCTGAAGACGACTAGCTCGCCCAACTGGAGCCTGCTGCCGGAGTCGGAGGCTATTCCGGGCAGTGTGTGGAAGAAGGCTCTCGCTGGCGGTCCCGGCGTGGTCGTCGACGATACTCTCCGGAGCCTGGGCGTCGGCAAGGGCGCGTGAGGACCAAATGGCCCGGTCGGGAGAGAGGATACCTAGCCAGGACATTGCATCGCCCGTGGAGGGAGCGTATACCTGCAAAGCCTTAGTGGCTTAGGTCGATCCAGCGATGATTTCCCATTTCTAGCTGACGCCTGGCCGCTTTGCTGGGGGTCCCTATGCTGTCAGCTTGTCCAACTCAGTGCTGTCGATGTTTTTCAATTAGGCTTTGACTGAACATTCACCCAACTTCACCAAACACCCCGATGAAAGCGTGCTCTTCCCCTCACTTCCTCACTGAATCGGCCAAAGAAAAGGTCACCGCTCTCCCGGAGATATATATCATGAAAAAACAACCTGGTATCAATCCTGTAAAAACCCATATCCCCGAAATCCCCCCCAGCCAGAACGCCATCATCCCCATCAAACAAAATACTAGATAATCTCACTCTCCCCATCCCCATCCCTCCCTCAACTCACTCCACCATCCGATCCCCCCCCGCCCCAACAACAACAACCCCCATCTCCTCCTCCCCGCCCCTCAACCCTTCGCTCTTGACAAACTGCAGCCCGTCCTCCTGCGCCCGGACCAGCCGGCCCGCCTGCGCCCTCCGCCGCGCCTCCAGCCCGGCCATCTCGGCCTCCTGCCGCGCAATCGTCCGCTGCACGTCCCCCAGCGTGCGCATCGCCGCCCGCGCCCGCTGCAGCTTGTGCTTGAGGTTGTCGGTGGCCGCGGGCAGTTCCTTGACCGAGAGGAGGAGTTGTGTCCCGCCCCCGCCGCCGCTGCCGCCGCCGCCGGTTGAGGATGAGAAAGGGTGGTTGTTGTTGTTGTTGGGGTTTGGGCCGCCCGGGGTGTTGCCTGTTGTCATGGGCAGTGGGGTCGTGCCGGTTACGCCGAAGAGGGGGGCTGGCGTTGCGCCGCTGACGGTGGCGCCGGATGTGGTTGGTCCTGCTGTTGTGGTGGTGCCGGCGGCGGTGGTGGTGTTGATGCCCTGCGCGGTTGAGGCGGCTGCGGCGGCGCCGCGGAGACGCGTGACGATGGAGGCGAGCTCGGTTAGGACGTCGACTGCGTCTGGGGAGAGGCCTTGTGGGAGGTGCGTGGCCATTGTTGGGTCACTGGTGACGGAGTGGGATGTATGTTGGAGGTGGGAGAGCGAGGGGGAGGTCGGTACCAATCGTAGGGCTTCGAGATCCTGCGTGGGTGGTTTCGCTGACAAGGTTGGATGTTGAGATTGGATTGGTTCGAGGTGGATATCCGGAGCTTGGGCTGCCGGTGATCGCTCTGTTAGCGGGACGCTAAGCTGTTTCGGGGCCCTACGTCAGGTGGGGTGAGTGTTGAAAGGCAGGCACAGGAACAGCCCTGGAGGCGACTACCCCGCCATCTCAACAATCCCCGAGTCCGATCAAGGGGTTGTGCATTTTCTGTCTGGCTTTTTATTTATTTATCCCGCAGCGCATCGAGTTCTGACGCGCCCACTTTGTTCGCGCAAATATCTCCACGTCTTATCCAATTGAAACACCAGACAAACTTCCCACCCGCCGACGCCATGGCTCCCGAACACAAAGCTTGTCTGAGTACGTCCCGTCGCGCAGACTACCCGCTAGTCGCCTGCTACGTCCTGGTATATCTGGAGCTGGGATGGCTGATTATGGTTTTGTTGCGGTCATCTAGTCGTGATTGACGGCTGGGGTATTCCCTCGGAGCAGTCGCCCAAGAATGGCGACGCCATTGCTGCCGCCAAGACCCCTGTCATGGACCAGCTCTCCAAGAGCGCGACCGGCTTCACCGAACTCGACGCCTCTTCGCTTGCGGTCGGCCTTCCCGAGGGCCTCATGGGCAACTCCGAAGTCGGCCACCTCAACATCGGCGCCGGCCGCGTGGTCTGGCAGGACGTCGTCCGCATCGACCAGACCGTCAAGAAGGGCGAGCTCGGCAGCAACGATGTGATCAAGAAGATTATGGAGGCGGCAAAGAACGGCAACGGGCGTCTCCATCTTTGCGGCTTGGTTTCTCACGGTGGTGTGGTCAGTATCTAGCTTGTGTGGCATGGCCCGGACATCTATGCTAAACTATTCTACAGCACGCGAAGCAGACGCATCTGTATGCCTTGCTCCAGGCTGCCAAGGATTACGGGGTCCCCAAGGTCTACATCCACTTCTTCGGCGATGGCCGTGACACGGACCCCAAGTCTGGCGCCGGCTACATGGAGGAGCTGCTCTCCAAAATCAAGGAGATCGGCATTGGCGAGATTGCCACCGTTGTCGGCCGGTACTACGCGATGGACCGCGATAAGAGATGGGAGCGGAACGAGCTCGCGCTGAAGGGCCTGATCTTGGGCGAGGGCGAGCAGAGCGATGACCCAGTCAAGACCGTCAGGGAGCGGTACGAGAAGGGCGAAAATGACGAGTTCCTCAAGCCCATCATCGTCGGTGGTGACGAGGGCCGTATCAAGGGTGCGCACTTGGCTTCCATGTTTTTTTCTTCCAGGCTAAGCCACTGACCATTTCTTTCCAGACGGCGACAACGTCTTCTTCTTCAACTACCGGTCTGACCGTGTCCGGCAAATCACCCAGCTCCTGGGCGATGTCGACCGGTCGCCCAGGCCCGACTTCCCCTATCCCAAGATCAACATGGCCACCATGACCCAATACAAGCTCGACTATCCGTTCGAGATTGCCTTCAAGCCCCAGCACATGGGCAATGTGCTCGCCGAGTGGCTCGGAAAGCAGGGCGTGGAGCAGGTCCACGTTGCCGAGACGGAGAAGTACGCCCACGTCACGTTTTTCTTCAACGGTGGCGTTGAGAAAGTCTTCCCTCTCGAGGCGCGTGACGAGTCGCAGGACCTCGTGCCCTCCAACAAGAGCGTCGCGACGTACGACAAGGCCCCCGAGATGAGCGCCGACGGCGTCGCGGACCAGGTCTGCAAGCGGATGTCGGAGCAGAAGTTCCCCTTCGTCATGAACAACTTTGCCCCTCCGGACATGGTTGGCCACACGGGTGTCTATGAGGCGGCCATCATCGGTTGCGAGGCCACGGACAAAGCCATCGGCAAGATCTACGAGGGCTGCAAGAAGGATGGCTACATCCTCTTCATCACCTCGGACCACGGCAACGCGGAGGAGATGAAGTTTGCTGATGGCAAGCCCAAGACGTCGCACACCACCAACAATGTCCCATTCATCATGGCCAATGCCCCCGAGGGTTGGAGCCTGAAGAAGGAGCATGGTGTCCTTGGCGACGTCGCTCCCACCGTCCTCGCGGCCATGGGCCTACCGGTGCCTTCGGAGATGACGGGCTCGAACTTGCTAGTCAAGGCATAGAGAGGACTGGGACGGGAGATGATATCCATGAAATACAGGGACGCGAGCGAGCGAGCAATATAGAGGATAGACCGCGGGAATGAATGACGAAATGGTACAAAACATCATCTGCCCCGAGTGTGTGGCCAACTCAATGGTCATCACCAACAAGTCTCCCCATCTCCTCCTACCAGAAGTGCGGGACGAATGTGACATTGCAACCGGGGGTGATGATCTGCTTGCTTGTCGTGGTCCAGCAAATGGTGCCCACGGCTTGGACAAAGTCAAAGACTTCGTGCATGCTTGATAATTCTTATTAAACTCAGCAACCTCACTCGCATTGGCAACTCGAAGTACCTATAAATCTGGCCTTCCTCAGTCCTTTGGGGCTTTGTTTTTTACTCTGGACGCGTTGTGTTCGCTTCTCCATTCGCGATCCTCCAAAGTGCAGGTTTCACAACAGTTCCATTGATCCCATCACGACGCATACCAGTGAAGTAGCTATCGGCTTTTTTCTTGACCATCGCCGCTGAATCACTGCGTCCTTTTGGTGAATTTCGACTCCAGGTTTCCCTTTTTTCCTCTGTGTTTATTCCATCGAGAAATCAGTCCTGCAGGAGGCAGCCACACCATCGCGTGACCGCTGTAACGGTACCCCGGAATGGAAGGTGACCCCCCGGGCACTTTGGGTTGAAATGCGGGGGACGGCTGGGGAAATGCAGGAGGCTCACCGGAAGGAACATCACATCGAAGTATCTCCCCAGCGTTTCTCCGCAGCGTCGATACCTCGTCCCCCCCAGAGTCACCTGACACACCTAATGCGCCTCCCTTCGATTGATCTATGAGTGGTTGAAAGCCTGCTGCCGGCGTGAGGGGAAGGGGGATGAAATGGGAAGCAGCGGCCCGGGAGAAGCACGACCCCAACCTGGAGAGGGATGGGCGTGCAACCCATTGCACAAATAACAGGGCGGTTCCCCAGAAATTCTTGTCTTCAACCTGTCCTCCTCCTCTTCCCCTCACTTTCGCTGCCTGCACACACCTGAACGTCCCGTGATCCCAACAACCGACGACGACAACAACAACAACAACAACAACACCAATATCGAACATCAAACGGATGTCTGTCACGATTAGCGGCCCCTGGTTAACGGGGAAACGCTAGCCACCTGCGGTTCGAGTGGAGCAGTCGTGGAGCATTCGATCACGGACCACAATTCCGTTGGAAAACTCCCGTGCCAAAGTGGAGAATTGGTGGAGTTCAAAATCACCAAGTTTTGGTGATTTTGGCTTGTCCAACAAGCAAGTGGTTGCGTTTCATACCGTGCTGTTTCCCCTCCAATTGCTTTGTTTGTTTTTTGCTGGAAGCACCAATTCCACTGCTAGTGCAGGCAAACACACACACGATCAAGTGATGACGATGGCTCAAGAAGAGTGTGTTGAGAGACAAAAATGAAATATTTTGTGGTGTTTTCCCCAGCGAGCTGGGGAAGAAGAATCGCCGAGGGTAATGTACAAGGTTGTGCCGTCGGCACTGACGGTCGGATCGCCCTGGAAAAGTTCTCCCCGATCTAGGTCTATATGGCCCCGTCTATGGTGGTGTGATTCCCCGCCAATATCCCATGCACACTCCCGTCCATAATTAGTCTCTGCGATGCGATAAAGTCGCAAAGGACCATGAACCTCTCTCGTACACGCCCCGTCCCGTCGTCCCATCCCCTTGTCCCCCATATGTACAGGCAATCGATTGCTCCTGACGAGGCATCGACGCCAATCCAACCCGAAGGTGGATGAGATGCGCTTAGGTCTGGATGGCGGGTTAGGACTCCAATTCCGATCCGATCGAGGTTCGCCACACTACGGTGAATACTTACGAACTTGGCCATGAGGGCAACCATGAGGTCGAAAAGACCGATGGCCTCGACGAAAGCGAAACCCAGAATGGCGTACGAGAAGAGCTGGCCACGGAGGGCAGGGTTGCGGGCAACGCCGTTCAGGAGGGCGGCGAAGACGAGACCGATACCGATACCGGCACCAGTAAGACCAATGGCGGCAGCACCCATACCAAGGTTCTTGGACATCTCGACCATGGCCTGGGCGATCTCAGAAGAGTAGGCACGGCGCTGGACGGTGAAAGCCTGGCGGGTGGTGGCGTTCATGATGGACGACATCTGCTGGCGCTTGACGGCCTGGAGGGGAGAAGCCTTGCTGGCGACTGCAAACATGCGGAAAAAAACATCCCGTTAGATCGATGGCCGGATCGTCATAGCATCATTTGCAGTTCGGTAGCAGGCGCGCCGAAACTCACCAGTCATGGTCCGCTTGCTAGTGTTGGCGAGCGTGACGCGGGCGGCCGGGCGGGCAGCCTTGGTGGCCATCTGAGAGGCCAGTCTCGAGGCGAGGACACGGGTGGAGGCCATTGTGACTGATGGGAAGAATATGCAGAGAATGCAAAGACGGGTCGGGGAGCGATGACGAGATGGTACTCTTGAAGATTGAGGCAGAGGCGATGGGCTCGACGGCTGGGTGGGAGAGGGAAAAAAAGAGGAGGGAAGGGAAGAGCGAAAAGGAAGAACAGGTGGTCAGCTGGGGAAGCGGAACCTCGGGCTGGTCCGGGCAACGGGCTTGAGCAGCAGAAACAGGCAATGTGAGTGGTCAATTCGATGCTTGCTGCGCAGAACACTCCACTTGGAGCTTGACAGTGGGTCACTTCTCCGAGCTGCGACGACTGCGAGAAGAAAGAAAAATTTGCTGCGGCACTTTGGGGAAGTGGTCGGGCAATCTCGGACGCGCCGCGCAGCCAAACCCGTGGTCGATCAACCGCCGGGGCTGACACGTTTCTCTGGGCGTTGTTTTCCCTCCAACAACGACAAAAATCATGACAATGGTTCTCGGTGGACACGATGAATAGGCCCAGCAACCGTGGAGGCTATCACTAGCGCTCGCTGGGAGCTCCTGGAGCTTTGGGATCCGACAGACGAACGGAGCTTTGGTGGTGTCGCCGAAAATTTTCAGCCCGAGTTTGATGTCTCAGGCAATGAGGCTCCATTTCCGTAGCCGGGGACCCTGGGCGCCCCCACGAGGCCCCCACTTAGCAGCCAGATTTGAAGATTTTCAGTCGTCGAACCAGCGGCACCGGTTCCACATGCAATCCACTGCTGCGATCAGGGGCTGGGGATGACGAAAGGATGAGTGAAAAATGCCTCTCATCGGTTTCTCCTTGGGAGAACAGGCGGTGATGAAGCCCCAATGCGAGTGGCAACAGCCACACATGAACAATGGGCCGAAAAGGGAAGGGGAATTCGCCCTCGACGGGCAGTTGGTTTTCTTATTTGACTCACAGCGCCCCCAACAGCCAACAAGACCCAAGACCGTGTTTGCAAAGGTTACACAACGTCTTGCCGATGCGCGAGCGGGTCGGATCTCCCGGAGCGCGACGTGATTGGCTCTCGAAATCCTCCGGGTGCCCGGAAAACCTGAGGCTGCCAAGTTGCGACCGCTTGTTCAGCCACAGATCTGCTCTCTGTCGTGGCTGGCTCTCAAACCCCTGACAGTTGGGGGTTGAGACTGGAGGAGGAAGACTCAACAGGACGTGGATGAGAGGTACGAACTAGGTAGGTAGGTATTTACCAAATAGAGACATTATCTCTCCTCTTTGAGTGTTAACAACTGTTGAATCCCGTCAAAACAAACGCGAAGGAAGGTTCCCGGATTTCCGAGCTGTTTGCCCGCGCCACAGCTCCTTTCCCACCGTTTATCCGAACGCTGTTGGTTGGCTGCCGGCAATCCCTCCATGCGAGACATGCCGTCGTAGGCCGACGTGTGACTTGATATTGCCCTTTTCGGCGTGGCAGGCGATTTTCATCCCGATCAGGGCAAAACTCAACAAACTCGAAACATACCTTGTAGTTACAACTACGTTGGGTGTTTGTATGTTGAGTTGTTTGGACTCATTACTCTTGTTTGCGGTATCAGCTTCGGTGATTCACTGCAGATGAATATCGTACTGTACAAACATGGGCTTGTTGCCCCCTCGTTGCGGTCCAAACCCATATATAACTCTTTGATATGAAGTGGAACATTGAATGGATGCAACTGCTCCCAGATTCCCAGCTCGGATAGGGGTATCATAAGCAAGGCGATCCATTGCCTTTCAGGTATTCAGTATAGAATACAGCCAGAACCTGTCTCAAATAAGGGGGGGAAAGACCACACCATCCCCCAAACGCCAGTAATAAATACCCCGTAATCCCCATCCCAGCCCTCGATCCCATGAAGCAAAACACTTTGACGTAAATAAATAAAATGCATAAATCACGCGTTCAACTCCTCCGACGCCGACACGCTCTTGGCCGCAGTATACCCCTCCGCAAACCCGTCCGGATCACACGCCCTCTCCAGACTGATCTTGTTCGCGGCAACCCACGCCCTGACAGCCGCCTGCGAGACGCGGACTCTCGGCACCAGGATCTGGTCCGCGACAGCCGCCGCCGCCGCCGCCGCCGCAGCCGCAGCCGTAGGTACTACTTCCGTTGTTGTGCCAGCGCCGTTGGCATTGGCATTGGCGGTGGCGTTGGCGGTAGTAGTGGCAGCGTTCTCCTCGGCCTTGGTCGGCGGCGGCTCCTGCACGTGAACGGGGGCAGCAGCAGCAGCAGCAGGCGGTGGACCGGTGCCGGCATCTTCTGCCACGGCCATCTCTCTGAGGACAAGAAGACAGTCTTCGGGTGCTATCCAGGTGGCCTGGCTGCAGCGGTTGATGTCGACGACGGTTTCGCCGCCGCCGTCGCTGCCGGATGGCGGTTCCAGGCTGAGGAGCCAGCGGGCGATTTCGCCGGCCCAGTAGCGCTTGTAGCCCTTCTTGCCCAGGTCCGAGATGGGCTTCTCGGGCCCGCCGAGGAGACCTTCCCGGCGCGAGATCTCGTACGAGATGCCCATCAGGAGGGAGCCCAGGCCCTTGCGCTGCCAGGGCGGGAACACGAGGATGCAGGCGAGGTTGTTGTTGTCCCAGGAGAGCTTTTCTTTGGAGAAGAAGCCGACGATTTGACTGCGCGGTGGCATGATCGCGGCGAGGTCGATGTCCGATTCTGGGTCTGTTGAGGGAGGGGGCGGGGTGTAGACGAGAAGGAAGTAGTTGAAACCCGTGACGTCGAAAAAGACGGATTTGTTGTCGAGGAAGAGCTTGGCGAAGAGAGAGAGGTTTTGGCAGAAGAGCTGGAGCGAGTTTTTAGTAGGGGCGTATCTGGAAGTAGTACGTACACACAAGATATGCGTGATGCCCTGGGAAGCTTACCACATCGTCCTCGCCGTCCACCTCCCAGATACTCCACTCGCCCTCGTCTTGCACCACCTCCTCGACCATCTTTTGCCCGACACTGCCACGTTTGCCCCGCCCCTGTTTCGGTACCGGGCCCGACGGCACGAACACGGTTCGCTTCCCCTTGGGATGCGTGTATATTTTCTTTCCTGGCACGATCCCCCGCTGCTCACACCAGCGGACGTGTTCCCACCATGTGACCAGCTCCTTCGAGTACTTAAAGCAGCAAGGACACACATAAAGCCGGTCTAGCATAGGCGGATGGTTGTCGCGGTCCCCCCGCCGCCCGTGTGCCTTGCCCCCGTTGATGTCGTCTTTCGCCTCGTGGTGATGGTGCACCGATGTCCCGGTGCTCTTCGCATCTTTCCCACCCTTGGTGCTGTTGCCGCCCGAGATGTCGCCTAGCACCTCCTTGCCGTAGTACGACGGGTACCAAGTGCGGAAACAGATATCGCCGAGCACCACCTTGTCGATGTTGCGGTCCGGCGTCGCCGCGCTGTCCGCCGCCCTCACCCCACCATCGGGCGTTTCGTTCGGTTTCGAGGTTGGTTTCTGGCCTGACTGGCTCACCGACGTGGTCATGATGATCGGCTTGTTGCGCCCCAGTGAGACGGACTGCTGATGCGGTACGAATGGATCGACTGTTGATGGGCGGCTCCCCTGCCTCCCTGGCGGTGCGACTGCTGGCGGCGGCGGCCGCTGTGCGTCTAGCGCAGTCATTGGAACGGCAGTTTGAGAGGGAGCAAAAGCGGTTGCGGATTTGGCGTGGTGCATGCTGGTGTGAGAAGAAGGGCGGGGTGCCGCAGCTGGTGTCTCCTGGCTGGCGCGATGGCGGGTCACACGCGTCATCGGCTTTGACGGCTGCTGGGCTCGCTGGTGCTGTTGCTGTTGCTCGACATGTACCGGTATGTTTTCCTTCCCACGCGGGGAACGGGAGGGCTGTGGGCCGGCGAGGGGTTGGCCATTGGTTTCGGGGCGACGGCGCCGTCGTCGTGGCTCTGGGTCTTCGGGAACTGGGAGCGGGGGGATCGAGCTTTGGCGCGTCGCTCGGCGTGGCGCTGCTGGGTCGGTGGCGGCGGCGGTAGGAGCTGCCGGAAAGTCTAGGCCCCCTTGAGGGCGTTTCCGTTTGAGGGGGGCCGGCATGTGTTCGCGGTTTGTGTTGCACACGGTCGGTTGCGACTTCAAGACTTGAGAGCGGGAGGAGGGAACTACCAAGTACAGGGATCTTTGGGCGGGACTGGGGAATCAAGTATGCCAAGATCTGAGTTTGGTTTAGTGACCCTCCACTCACTCGTGACGGGACTCGCTGGACCCTGGCACTTCAAAAGGTGGACTGGTCGCGAAACTGTGGGACTTGCGCGCGTCTGGATCCAAATTTGGATTTCGATGTTTCAATGGTTCAACGTTTCGATGTTTGAAGACACAACTCCCGGTGCTATCGTGGTCACAGCTGCCCAGTACCTTGGTCCTGCTACGATGCGTGGCTGTTAGATTCAATGCTTAGCGCGGGAATCACTGCCTTGAGACGGGCTAACAGACACCGAGCGCTCGCTCATCTGGTGCGTTGCGGCTTCGTTGTACCCCTCCCCCTCCTGCTCTTGTGCTGACTTCCGATTTTACTTCCTTGGAGCGGCTCGAACGTCACTCCGCTGTCGGTATCCGCTGGCAATCGACCGACCACAATGGCGACAGACCGGCGGCAACCACACAGTCGCGGGGGCATGCACCCTTAGACGACCCAGAGGGAAAGCGCGGGGACGGAGCAAAAGACGCATTTGACCAAGTGCTAGAAACAGTTGGGGATGCCCAGAGACTCTTTCAAAAGAGATTCAAGGACGACCGGCCCGGTGTATTTGAGGGGGTGGGGAGCAACCCGCGAGGCGACCCATTCCAACACGACGATTTGTTCAAGAACGCACTGTCGGAACTGCAAAACCGCGGGTCCGAATCCTCGCAGTCAAAACCGGAAGATGAATACGATGCGGCAGCCGCCGAACTCGCGGGGGATAAGCCCGGGGGGTCACAGTCGAAGCCGCGAAATTTCAGAGCCGAATCTCGCAACTTCCCGATTCTGGACCTTCCGACGGACCCGGCACAACTCAAAGCGCTGCCGACAGGTTTTCACGATATGACGAAACTAGAGCAACAGGAGGAGCTGTGGATCGTACACGCTGAAGAGCGCCTCGGCCGTGAGTGGGACTTGAGCAACCCCGGCAAGCATAGGCCGTACACTCACGACTACCCGCCTTACTCGCCCTCCAAAATCATCGGAATGCTGCACCGTTGGCGTAACAAGACGTGGGACCATCAGCAGTGGAATCTCGCTCGCGCCATCGCCGGCAACAGAAGCCTGCGCCTTCCTGTGCTCACCGCGCAGGCCTTTCTTCGGCGGCACATATTTCTAGCTCGTCGGCGCGGCATCGAGCTAAAGATGGAGCGATACCTAGGCGGTACCGACGAGTGGAAATCCCGGCTGGCTGCGCTCGAAGCCCAAACTGGCGTCAGCGAGGCTGACATCAAGCAGTGGGTCTGGATCCTCTCTCCCGAGAGCGGGGATGTGAAGCTGCAACGATTCTTCAACAGCAACTGCCGCAAGCCCCTATTCCTTCTCCAGCTGCTCCTGGCCAAGGACAAAAAGATCCGAGAACCTGCCACCTTCTTAGGACTGCTACAGTTCATGAGGGAGAACTATGTCCTCGCCGACCGGCCGCAGGACGAGCTGAACCATCCGGCGTACAAGGGCCAGGGACGCTCCATGACATGGTGGCATTATCTTGTCTTCCTCTATCGCCTCGTTTGGCATTGCCGAGAAGGGTGGCCTGCAGCGATGCCATTGCTTGCCCGCCTCACAGCCGACTACATTGGCACGATGCGTATCGACAGTGATGCCCCCGCCATGACGGGCTACCAAGCTCGGTCGGTTGTCTTGAACAAGTCGCTCCAGTACCTTTCTTGGCCAGCACGTGTCCGCCCCGTCGACCACATGGAGCACAACTGGGCAGCCCAGCGACACCTTCTACGGCTTGCGGCGACGGCCGAGCCGCCCCTAATAATGGACCAGAACGGCTACCGGGCCGTCAGGGCGGTCCTGATTGCGCTGAGCAAGACCAAGGGAGAGGCGAGAAACGCGGATCGTGCCGCCAAGACATGGCCGCCTTACCGACGGGCGGTGGATGGGATGGACGAGCGCCGCGACCCCGAGGACGATCTCAGCAGGAGCGCCAAGGCGGGCATACTCGTCCGCGCAGCGGGCTACAATGATGACATTGTCGATCGAGCATTGAGTGCGCTTGGTGGATCGACGTTTGGCCAATCGCCCACGATACAGACCAGATCCTTGCCCCCGCCGTTCTTCTCGGGTCTGAACGCCAGTCAAAACATCTACTCTGAGTGGTCCGCGCAGGTAAGGGCGACGAGAAATACCAGGGAAGCCTGGATGGTGTTTGAGAACCCGCCGGAGCCGGGTATCCGACCAAGCCTCCAGGTCTACGGCGAAATGTTCGAGAAGCTCTACGCCTCCCCGGTCACAGATTCGCCAGCGATTCGGCCGGGAGACGCCAAGGAGGTGTTCCCCGTGTACGACAGCAACCTCAGTGAGTTTGAGATCGCCAGGCTCACGCCGCCGAGTCCCGAGGAGCTATACGACCACATGCTGCTCCAGGATAAGCTCAAGCCGTCCGGATTCTGCCTCGTGGTTCTCGTTCGAAACGCCTCGTCCAAAATGGCGGCGTTGCGATACTTGAGCGACAGCCCGTGGGCGCCATACGTCAACGCATTCAAGGAACCCGTGTCGGAGGTGGCCGTCGAGAGCCTAAAGGCATTGTCTCAAATTCCCGTCCCCATCTTCAACGCGTGGATTGGCATGCTCTGTCGCCTCCACACGAGGGCAATGCGAGAAGAGGGTATCATGACTCAATCCTTCGAGGGCGCCGAGCATGAAATTGCAAACGCCACTGGTGCCGATGCACCAAACGGCGATGCCGGGCAGAACCGTCGGCCAAAAGAGGTCTCCAGGGCCGGTTCGATTCAAGAGGCGATCGAGCTCACCACGGCATTCCAAGCGCTGAACGCAAAATCCGCCAGCCGCAACAGACTTCCGTGGCACACCATCATGAACGCCCTAGCAGGACGCAAGATGCTGTACAGCCGCCTGGGGGCCGAGTTCAATATGCTCGAGACACTGATGACCTTCTTGAGGGTTTATGAGCGCACCACGTTCTCCAAGGGCGTTGATCCCGTATCCTTTGAGGCGCTCTGCATCATAATCCGCAAGGCGTTGAAGATCACGTCGTTTCAAAAGTCGGAGGACGGGAAGATGATGATGCGCACGTACGTCGCCAGCACCACCGTGATCGAGGGGCTGCTTCTGAGGGCGCATCGGTATGCGACGAAATCGTTCGCGGCTATCACGGCCCCTGCTCCCGCCGAAATGGATGATGGCGGCGAACCTGAACGCACGGAGAGCGAGGAGAGCGAGGAGGGCGTTGAAGAAGGGGTGGATGACGGGGTGGATGACGGGGTGACGCCGGAAATGCTTCGCTACAACGTCGTTGGGCGCCCCATCCACAGGTACATGATGGCGATGGCGTGCTGCGGCGACCACAAGGAGATGGTGCGGCTGATGGACTGGCTGCTCGACGGGTGGGACCGCGAGTACGTCCGCGAGGAGGCCAAGTCGCCGCACAACCTCGACTACCACTACACGATGCGGACCATCGCCTACTTTGCCGAGATGGGCAGGGAGCTGGTCGAGCCGGCCGAGATGGACCGGCTGAAGCAGCGGCTCGAGGACATGCGCCATGAAAAGGGCTGCACTTGGTTCTGGCCCGAGGAGGGCTGGCAGGGGGAGGCGGCGCACGCACTCCCGGAGCTGGAGACGG
This sequence comes from Chaetomidium leptoderma, assembly GCA_033296705.1. Taxonomy (NCBI): domain Eukaryota; kingdom Fungi; phylum Ascomycota; class Sordariomycetes; order Sordariales; family Chaetomiaceae; genus Chaetomidium; species Chaetomidium leptoderma. The sequence goes on along the minus strand of MU856913.1, from coordinate 787 downwards.
ACTTGGCTATGCTAGACCGCTGGACACGGCTGAGGCAGATGGTCAACTTTGCGGACCCCGAGCACGAGGTGCCCGATTCGCTGTCCGGGCTGGGGCGAAATTTGCCGGTGAGGGTGCCTGAACAACTAGCTGAGGCAACGGATTTTGTATAGCTGTGTATTATGGAAATGTACGATTGTATTTGCTTTTCTTTGGCCTCGGATGCATTTCTTGCCCTCCCCCCCCTTTTTTATATCATCTTCCCGTTTGTGTTGCTGTTGGGGAAGGCATTTGAAGGCCCGGCATGGGAAGGAACGAACGGCCCAAGAAATGAAAGATTTCGGTCAACCGCAACCTTGGAAAGACTCTCCAACTTCAAGTTCCCTTTTCTCTGAACATTTTGTTCTTCGTTTTCACCCCTGCACTTTTTCCAACGCCAATTGGCCAATTCCATTTGTTGGCCCCATTCCAAACCCTGCCGCGTGGTTCGCGTCACAATGCGCGTGCCCCAGCAAACGCACGTGTTCGGTGGTGGGAAGAGGCACATGCCCATTCACTGCGCTGGAATGCACCCGATTGTCAAGATTTTGACAGACTCGGAGTTGATAATCCGGGGTTGGAAGCCGACTGCACTCGAGCGCTTGGACCTGACCCAGCTTCTCTTCTATTGTCCCCATTGCTGTCGCCTATTCTGGACAGGCTCAGTGTTGGCTGGGGACAACAAACGGTGGATTCGGTTTAGTTATTCTATTTTCCTGTCCGGAGGACAATATTGTGGTCAAACTTTTGGAAATTACTATGGTAAATT